>OVBE01009519.1:0-15242 GCA_900406425.1 Iberis pinnata | reverse complement strand
GATGGAGTGGTTGATGAGCTATTCAATCGACTTTCCAAGAAACTCTCCACGCATCCACAAATGGTCTATCAATTCGTTCTTAAACGAAAATGAATATTCACGAGACTATTATTTCCCCTTCAAATTATCTCTATGTTATTTCTATCTCTTAATAATTTTTTAAAACTTGCAACTTTTTTCTTCAATTGTACTTGTTCCACTGTGTTATTAATTATCATACCTATATGAATACTTGCAAATATACGCAGATGTGGTTTTTTTTTATATAGTGTAATTCCGCAAATGACTTAAAAATCATTATATTATTCAATTAACTCTTCCAAATGGTTCTCAATTAATTTTAATTATTAATTAAATGATCTGTCATTCATTTTGAAACAACTTTAAAACAAAAATATCACTTTAGTTTACTTGTTTAACCAAAAAATATTTTAAAAACTAAAAAAATTAGTAAAGAAGAATTTGCTAAAAAAAAGTTTTTTCCTTATGTTTGTGGAATTAACAATTTTAATTTTTCTCAATTTATTCCTACGATCCACTTGTCATATCTTTATCTAATAATATCTCTCCAATAGCTATGTAATATATCAAAAATATTTAAATCTATAAACTTTGAAAGAACTTTTATTTCTTTGTATTTATGTTTTTTTGTCAATATCTAAGTTTATCTCTTACCAAAATCCACAAAGCAAATCATCACGTATATGATCAAAGTTGACATCTCAGACGTATAGGCTTTGCGACATTGTTAGCTTTTTATCACATAAACAACATATGTTTTATTTACCTATCACATAAGCGACAATATGGAGTGTTATTTTCTTCTTTTTATAGTTTCCTGAGATGATTTATTGGATTCAAGGTGGCTTTTGTGACAAAAAGAAGTCAATGTTATGATCTGATCGATGTGTGATTTTAAGAACTATTCTAGGATACAACGTATTATAGAAATGATTTTCTCTTATGTCTAACTAAACGAATTATTCTAGAAAATATTATGTAGGTAACCTGCAAATATGCAGTATAGTATAGCAATACTAGAATATGTTTGTTCGAAGGACATAATTATTAAATAGATTTTCTACGTACCTTATTTTTTTAAAAAACTATTTAACGTGTTTTACTATTTTTTAGTAAAATAATAAAGTGACATTCTAGAATTAAATAATGAATAAAACTATAGATATTATAAATGCTAAAATAGATTTAACATTAAAAATGTCTAACTTTACAAACTTATGTAATAAATGTGTAATTCCATAAACATAAGAAAAAAAAATTTTTAGCTAATTCTCCTAATAAAAATAGTAAAATATATTACAAAGTAAAACCCGATTGAGGACAGAAAATCTGGCCATATGAAAGGTGATATTCACTATGGGAGAGAACAAGGAAACACAGAGGGAGGTGAGCACCAAAAATTATGGATTCGGCAAGTCGAGAGATGAACCTTGGCGGAATAAATGGGTATTACTTTAGTTGAAGGAATATATGTGGGTACAACCATAGATGTGGGTACACAACTTGTGGATTCGGAAAAATGAAAAATCGACAATTCGGTTCTCTCGTCCTTACCAGTCGATACCATGTCAACCATAGCTCTACCAGCTAGCACGCTCCAAGCGTTAGACAAATGCGCAAGAAGGCACCAAAACTCCAAATGGTGACTAGAATATTTGCCTGTTCATCCTATGCAACAACCAAATGGTAATTTTTGTTGAGGGTAAATTAAAGTGGTAATTTGAGTTCTATGTTCTTTTATATTGGCTGCATATTTTTCTAATTGCTTCTTCGTATTATTTTCTCCAACCACTTCAATGGGATAGTGGAAAGACTCATTACGTTTCCTCGTGACGATGCATTGCTTTACACCCCACTATTTTCTCATTTCCTTTGTAGTTACTAAAGAAGTATCCATTCCAATAAACTTGCATTCTCCAATATCAACACAATTCCTTAGATTAGTTGATTATCCATCAGAATTTTTACCCTATGAATAATCCAGTCAAATAACTCATCATTTGCATTCTTCGGTAATCTAAATGTCGGAATTGGACAACTTCCATCATCCCTGATCTGAAGTTCATGGCGAGAATAAATGTCCGGCAAGTCTACTCTAGACTTCAAATTGTCATTGGTTTTCCCTTGGACATTTAGCAACGTGTTCATTTTGTTGTCACAATAGTTCTTCTCGACATGCAACACATCTAGGTTATACATCACATCTAGGTTATGCCTCACTGATGGTTTTCCCAGTAAGAAAAATCACATAATGTGCTATTCTTGTGCCAATTATCATGCTCTCCTACAAACTAAACATTGACATATCCATTCCCACCGACATTAGCATCATTATTCATTTCAACACTAGAATCTTGCATTTGTCTTAATAGTTCTGTGCCATCTAATTCAGGAGGTGGACCTTCACCACATCTTTTCTTCGTGAATAATGTAGTAGATTGACGATATGGATGATTTAAGGGAAAAAAACTTCGGTGACAATCAAACCAATAGGTTTTCCTTCCACTCGTTAGCTGGAACGAGTTGGTGTTATCGTTACAATATAGACATGCTTGTTTCTCGTGAGTTGTCCATTCTGATAACATTCCATACACTGGAAAATCGCTTATAGTCCACATAAGAACCGCACACATTTTTTGTTGTAATGACACGTCATACACCTCTTCCCCATACTTCCATAATGTCTTCAACTCATATATCAGTGGTTGCAAAAACATGTCAAATCCTCGTTTCCAATGTTCTGGCCCTGGTACAAGAACAAAGAGAAAAGAAACTGTCAGTTCATACAAAAGATTATTTGTAAGGTGTCACAATGACCAGCCATAGAGAATATCGTGCTTTCCAAATGTGTTGAATCTATTTGTACTTAACCTGAGATAAACATTTCTTGTCTTGCATGCAAAATCCGGATAAGTAGACTGAAAATGATGACAAGCTTTTGCATCAGAAGTATGTGTAATCTCTCCATCAAATCTATGCTCAGCACGCCATCTCATTTTTGCAGTTGTTCTCTTAGTCTGATACAACCTCTTGAACCTATCTGTTAATGGAAAGTACAACATTCTCTTATAAGGCACTGAAACTCTACTGCCTATACCATTATACCTTGGTTTACGAAATTATTGAAAACTAGTCCAGGTGTCATTGTGTCTCCAATTAATCATTCAATTGTTGATGCACATGTCTATAACCTGATACGACAATCCAAGCCCCGACACAAGTTGTTGTATCTAGTAATATGAACCCGGAGCATTGTTATCCTCTGGCGAGATATTCCTCACAAACTTGGCTATTGCGTCAACTGCATCCTCAGACAAACTATAATTTGTCTTTCTTCCCATCAACCTACTACCAGATGGTAAAGGCGAAGGACTATCTCTATATCCACTATATAATAGTTGATTCGTTGTGTCTAATATATCAAAACCCCGACGTGCTTCTAAATTAGATTAATTATTCGAAACCTGCTCCGACTCTATATTTTCTCTATGAATGTCATTAACCATTTTAACCGTAGGTGCCCCAAAATCTAATTCCATTCTAGGTTCTTCTATCCTATCGGCCAATGGTTCGCTATCACTACTACTAGCACGAATATCAGGTCGTTCTCCATGTAAATACCAAATCATATAACTCGGCATAAAACCATTCACATACATGTGATTCCAAACTAAGTATATCATGATATTGTGAGAATTCTGATATAAAGAGCATGGGGATGTTAACTTATGACTGTGTTGTGCCCGAGGTTGTCGACATACTAATTCCATGAACTCCATAACACCGCATGCATATTCGTCGTTCAAAATCTTTGTATTTGTATTCATTTTTTCATTATCCATCCATGATCTAAAATAAGGAGGACTAGACATATTTTGTTAAGGGATATGTGGGAAGAAAAATTTGCACTGTCGATTTTCGTTAGTTAAAGAAAATCAGAGCGAACCCTAATTTCCCAGAGATCCTGGATTTTTGTGAGTCAAACGTAAACAAGATAATAATACGAAAGTAGTTGATACAAATACTAATTAATGTATACTAAAGAGGGAGTAAGAAGCCTTATTTTGAATCTATGTATGACCATGTTGCAGCATGTGATAGTCTCGACCATAAGAACTATTGGCGAATTATCCTAGATCTAGCAACATAGACCGATAAACCTAATTGAGCTGCAGCTTTCAAATAATAACGGAAAAATAATCTAAACCCCCAAGTATTTTGGCGTGAAGAATTGAACGTGTATATGCTCTTCCTCCTCCTATCTCTTATAGAAACTTCAAGGTTGATCCGTCTTTCTTTTCCATCTTCGATTCTTTCACAGAAATCTTCCTTTTATGTCTTCGATTCTTCTATGAAAATATTCTTTTTTTATGTCTTCCATTATTTTACGGCTTGCAAGACAAGTCACAGCCGTCATTGCGCTTGGGCCGGATTCTCATATCAAATCATAAGTGGGTTGTTATCATGTTTTAGGCCTCGTTGGGCTATTTTACGGTTTTGCGCGATTTTTACGATTTCTATCAAAGAACTTGTCTTTTGTACAATGATGCAATACACATCCTGAAATATTATGACATCAATTGTATATGAAAGATACCCGTTATCGTGTATACGAATAACCCAGTTGGCGAGCTGAACATGATCACTTCACCTCGCTAGTTGGCGAGCTAAACATTCGCATTTTCGTTTGCCCATAGAAAAGATTCGAAACTAAAGCGTTTTTCTGAAGATCGCGATTTTCTTGTTATTTCAAAGCATGTCCGTCGAGGGATTTTGTATTTCTCGGACATTGATTTCGAGTACACCAGATTTCACCCGACATTGGACGTAAGTAGATTATCTTACCTCGTTAAAACCTTAGTTATTAGAAAACCCAGTGGCACATAACCTTTTCAACTTGGGACAAAGGAGTACAGAGATAACCACTTAGCTACTTAACGATTGTTATCCAGTTCTTCAAAATATATCCCTTGAGATCATTTGGGGATCTCGTGTCAGTTTGATACTAAGTATAGAGATGTTAGAGACTAATGTGCTGGGTTTAGAGCAAGACCTAGGTTTACTCAAGGTTTAAGGATATGCGGTGATTATTCCGGCTTATGTATCCCATTTATGATCTCAACCTGGTTCAATTTCAATATTAGAGTTCGTGATAGGTTCTCGGCTTATATCACTCGCATCGATCGGTAACCAAGCATCTCTCTGAAGAAAATTTGTAAGTCGTTCAGAACTGCTGACCAAAATTTTGGTTTTTATAGCGCTTTATCCTTGTGTTGGATGTATGAGAACCAATCTTATGAGAGGTTAAGTGACTAGTTCGTCCGTCAGGACCAATCAACGGGTTAGATAATGGTATATGCTACCGTTTTGAATCTTTTTGAAAGATATTTGTTTGAGAAGATGTTGGTGCGTATGAATGTTTGGTCTTCAAATACGGACCTTAACACCATCTGTTGATAACTCTATCATCATTTTCTGCGTAAACTAAGTTGTGTTTAATTGTACAGGGGCAAGGCATATATTTATCAAGCTGACAATGAGAGTTCGTTCTTCAATGTTATAGCCTTGAAAGACGGGATTGGCCAAAGCTCGATTTTGGATGGTTATTCGATAATGTAAGTCTACTTGATGGTCGAGTTAATTAGTTAACGGCTGGGTTATTTTATTTAAGAAACTGAGTTATTTACTCTTTGATGACTGGGTTATGATATTTTACTCTTCTTTGTAGAGCATCTTGTTGCCTATCTTAGCATCCTCATCCGAAGGTCCATGCAAGATCCCTCCCCCATTTTGTTCGTCACGCAGTGCGTTTTTTGATAGTTGGTTCCAAAATCATATAAAAATCGATTACAATATGTTCCAGATGGGTCCTAAATCCTATAGATTTCATAATGGTTATCGAGATGTAGTAAATGGCATGTTTCTAACGGAGTTATAGATAAGCTTGAAGGGGATACAAGATGTGGATCACTTTTACGAAGTACTTAATGTTGGAGGCAGTCATTGGATTTTGTATCACGCTGACCTGATGAAGGAGAAGATTGATGTCTATGACCCAATCATGGGAGAGATAACACCCAAAAGTGAGAAGAGAGTTCTAGACGCATTCAAACAGCTAATGCAAATGATCCCAATGATGATGAACCAATTTGTTCTTGCACGGTGTACGAATACCCCTCTTTCGGTTATTTCACTCGCTTTTGTCTTTAATAAATTTGTTTAAATCCATTATGTTCCGAATTAATATTATTTCGTTTTAAATTTCTTTTTCAATTAATGATGGAAGATGGTGACGAGAGTTATGTGCTCTTCTAATAGTTTGATGGTAGTCTGTATGTTTGATTTCGGTTGTTATCTGGATATTTTATTCTGTTTTTTTATTATTAGTTGTTTGTTTTTTAATTTCATTCTGACTACTTAGAATTTGTGATTCTCGTATTGATGCAAAATCTTAAAGTAATAACCACAATTATAACTCTATCGTAAATTAATCATAACTCAGTTGTCAAGTAAACATAACTCATCGGAAAGTAAAGAACATAACTCAAAAATACAAAAAGAAAAATAAGGCCTATAGTTAGATAACTCAACTGTAATGTTTGTTTTTCTTTTGATATCCAAGCCGAATGATAAATGATAACACAACCGTTATATATATTAGTTTTTAAAATACGGCTTAGGATTCATTTATTAAGCGTGATATGTTTTTTGTATTTCAAAGTAGTGTCTCTCTCTACGTCGCTTTATTTATTTATATGTTCCTCTCTTACTTTTCTCACAAAATCACAATCTCTATGTCTTAATTTTTCTTTCTTGATTTCGATTTTTCTCACAAACAGTACGCATGCAAGAGATATCTATGAGAAAGAAATTATTTTGTGCACGAGACTTATGCTTCCCTCCTGCTTATCTTATGCAACCACCAAAGGGGCACCAAATCTCCAAATGTTCAATGTACTATCATATTCAATGTCACTCTTGTTTTTATTTTTCACAATATTTATGCGTTGTAATAATAACGCAAGCTCTTTGATGAAGTAGAACAAGTAATTGTGACTTAAGACTATATACCTCACATGTTAACTTGAGGCCAACTTGGAAGTGATTAAACAACTTGATTGTTTATCACATACGAGTTGACCTAAAGTGAGCCTGTAACATTTATAGTCTTAAGTCACAATCCCTTGTTCTGCTTCAAAAAAGCAGTATCTGAGTAATCTTCTGACTGAATCTCATTATCCAACTGCTTATTTAAGTACTGGATGTAATTTATTTATTTACTTTTGGAACACATAATAATAATTGTTATTACTTTCTCGTAACATAAACATTACAATCCATAACTCAGTCGTAATCCAACATAACTCAGCCAAATTAAGTATGAATACAGTCATATAACAACTTCATTCAAATCCATAAATCAGCATTAATCAAACAAAACTCAGCCCTAACTAATGTCGTGAAATTTTAATGGACAAGGCAAATTGTGTCTTATTATGCAGCTATTATATCATATTATGAGGCAGACTTACTCAGTCATATAGTAAAGATAACTTAGTCGTAGAGTAAAACACATTACTCAGGCACACACACAAAAAAACCCAGCCCTTAGTATAACTTATCCGTATCGTTTATAAGGTATTCTAAGACATTAATAATAACCCATCCAAATGATAAACCATACCTCAGCCGTATCATTTATTAGCCATGTAAAATACGACTGAACACTAATATCTAGAAATTTTTATCAAACCCTAGATGATATCTACTATGTCATAGTATTACGCAGTTATGATGTGATATTACGATACCAAGGTCAAACCATAGATGATGTGTACTATGTCATATTACATATGTATTATGTCATATACGAGGCTATCATGTCTTATTACGTTACCAAGGACAAAAAAAAATTGAAGAGGCGGTAATACGAAAAATTGTGCCGATTCGATTAATATTGAAATTATTTGACATAGATAAACCATTCAAATCTGTAAATCAACCGTCAAAAGTAACTTAGCCATATTGAATTTAAAACTCAACATTTCTTGTATTCGGCAGCTGCGATTACGTGCGCACATGGTAATTAGTTTATCTAATATGTTTTTTTTCAAACAACCATAAAACAACCATAATTAGTTTACTCTTTTGCAGATTTTTAAAAACAAAACTAGAGATTTGGAACAAAACCATAATTATCAAAATCTCATTATCAAAATTATCAGTAATACTCTGTTCTAAACAGAAAATTGAAAATTATATAAACCAAAGGTTTCATTAGATACAAACTTTGTTCTTCCACAAACTAGAGATGTGGAAGAGAAAAAAAATTTTATCTAATGAAACTATTGGTTTCATTAGTCTCTTCCAAATCTCATTTTTAGTTTACAATAGACTATTGCGAATAATTTTGAGAATCACTTTCTTCTCTTGTTCTTATTTGGGTATCGGTGATCTCCTTGAGATACAGGATTCTGCAGTTGTAATCTGAGAACTCGTGATTTGAAATAGTTTACAAATATATTTTAGAGAGATAGACAGAGTGTCAGTGTGAAAGATACACTATGGATAAACGATAATTTATAGCCAATAATTCACTTAGAACAAGAAAATCGTATTGGTAATTTTCTCAATATTTATTGAGCTCGATAAAACCAAAACATAATTTTGAAGCTATAGAAACACTTTATATTTGGTCAAATAACCACTATGAAAAACGCAGAGATGAAAATTTGAAACTGATTACTTTACTTAGACATACACAAAGGAAAACCCAGCATTTAGTAAGATAACTCAGTCGTAACTTTAATTTTAAATTTCATAACTCATACATACATTAAAAATTACTCAGACATACATTACAAAAAATCAACCGCATTAAAATAATTCTAATTCGTAAATCATTGTTAAATTGTAGCTCATCCTTATATAAACCAGAACTCATTCGTAATTAAACTAAAATTCAGTCGTATCACAAAAACATCCAAATCCATAAATACGTTTTTCACATTATGCCCACTCTCTCTTAATCTATCTCGGGGTTTTGTCTCTTCTCTTCCTCTTTCTCTCTAACACTTTTGATATTCCTCACAAACAATACGCTTACAACCTATCTCTTTCAATTTTTATTTTACTCACAAACAGTATGCATGCAATCTGCTACCTTCCTGGTTATTATATGCAACCACCAAAAAGGGCACCAAATCTCCAAATATTGATTGGAATATTTGCATGTTTATCCTATGCAACGAGAAAATGGTAATTTATGTTGAGGGTAAATTAAAGTGGTAATTGTAGTTCTATGTTCTGTTATATTGGCAGCAATTTTTTCTAATTGCTTCTCCTTGTTATTTTTCCCTGTCAGTTCAATGGGATAGTGGAAATACTCATTATGTTTCCTCATGAAGATGCATTAGTTTATATCCCACTATTTTCCTATTGCCTTTGCGTTTACTAAAGACGTATACATTCCAATGAACTTGTATTCTCCAATATCAACACAATTTTTCAGATTAGTTGTTTGTCCATCGGAGAATATGACCCTATGAATAATCCACTCAAATAACTCATCTTTTGCATTCCTAGGTAATCTAAATGTTGGAATTGGACAACTTCCATCGTCTATAATGTGAAGCTCAGGACGAGAACAAATGTCCGACAAGTCTAATCGGTTGATACACAAAGGTGAATTATAAGGTGTCACGATCACTGACCATAGAGAATATTGTATATCGTGCTTTTGAAATGACCTGAATCCATTTATACTTAATCCAAGATAAACATTTCTCGTCTCGCATGCAAAATCTAGATAACTAGACTAAAAATCATGCCAAGCTTCGGCATCAGAAGGATGTGTAATCTCTCCATCAAATCAAAGCTCAGCATGCCATGTCATTGCCGCAACTATTCTCTTAGTCTGATACAACCTTTTCAAGCTATCTGTTAGTGGAAAATACCACATCAGCTTGTAAGGCACTGAAACTCTACCGTATGTATCCTTATCCCTTGGTTTTTGATAATATCGACAACTCGTTCGGGTCTCATTGTGTCTCCAATTGATCTTATAATTGTCGATGCACACATTTATAACCAAATACGACAATCCAAGCCCCGACAAAAGTGGTCATTGCATCAAATGCATCCTCAAGCAAATTATAATCTATCTTTATTCTCGTCAACCTACTAGAAGATGATAAAGGCGAATTACCATCTCTACATCCACTATATAATGGCAGATTCACTGCGTAAAACATATCAAATAACCATCGTGCTTCTATATTAGGTTCTTCATTCGAAACCTGCATCGAATCTATTTTTTCTCTGTAATTTTCAATAACCATTTGAACAGTAGGTTCCCCAAAGCCTAATTTCGTTCTAGGCTCCTTTATCCTATCAATCAATGGTTCGCTACTCCTACTACTATTAACAATATCAAGTCGTTCCCCATACTAAATCTATCATGATATTATGACAATTCCAACATTAAGAGCATGGACATGTTAACTTACGACTACGTTGTCCCGAGGTTGTCGAAATGCTAATTCCATGAAATCCATAACACCACGTTCATATTCGTCCTTCAAAAGCTTTGTATATAGAATCAGTTCTTTACCATCCATCCATGATCTAAAATATGGAGGAGTAGATATATTTTGTATACGACTAATTCGTTTTGATGTTTAGATTGAGAGATAAATTTTCCCGTGAAAGCTTTTAGGCATTGATTTTGCCGTAACCATTTTGACCCAAAAAGTTGGCCCCCAACTCTTAAGAATCTTTAAGATGTTCTTGCAAGGTATATGTTAGGTAAGTTAGGCAGACTTGATGGCTAAAATTCTGAGACTTTCTTGTGAGCGACTAGCTTTCGTCGTGGGTGACTAAACTTCATCGTGGGCGACTCAATTTCGTCGTGGGAGATTCGACTTTGTCGTGGGCGACTAGACTTCTTTGTGGGAGACTAGAATTTTCCGTGGGCGACTAGACTTCGTCCTGGGCGACTAGATTTGTCCTAACGATCAGTTCAAACATGTGCACCAGTACTTTGGGGAGTACTGTAAGTGTTGTGGTTCTATGGATACCTTATGGCGTACCTAGGGTCCAAATTACTTAAATAGGACCGAGATGGACAAGATGTCTGGGCACATGAAGAGGAGCGTAAACGCAGAGTCTTCATCCCTCTGACTGAAGAATAGATTTGGGAGCATTACGGTCTGATTCATGTTTCTCCTGATTCAGAGGAAATCGAGACTGTTACTTGCGGCGAGGAGGATGCGGTGGACAGGATTTGAGCCCGCTTGGCGCCGATGACTTTTTGATGTCTCGATATTATGACTCTGAAAGTGCATGCTTTCTTCTGAAGGGAGCATGTTCGCTATGTCGGTTATGTTTTTAGTTTGTCGGGATTGGCCGCGTGTGGCTCTGAATCCCAATTGCTTTACAGCTTTTTTAAAATACATTATGTTGTGAAAATATATGAATGGTTATCGAGACAAGATTATGAATAGTCACTACGTATCTAGTACTCAAATGATCGATACATTCGTTTATCCGTTTCAGGTGCGAGTTTTTTGAAAAATCAAATTTTTGAATTTTGTGAACTTGCGGATGTAAGTGAAGAGAAAAGTTTAGAGATCTCATATCGGTTATATATTATATCAAGAGATATTAGAGACGAGTGTGCTGGGTTTAGATCAAGACCTAGGCTTACTCTCGGTTTTAGGGTGTGCGGCGACTACTCCAGAATATGTATCCCGTTTACGATTTCAACCTGGTTCCGTATCAATATTGGAGTTTGCGATAGGTTCATGTCTTATATGAATCGCATCAATTGGGATCTAAGCATCTCTCAGAATAAAATTTCTAAGTCGTTCATAAGTGTTGACCAAAATTTCTATTTTTACATCGAGTTTAATTTTGTAGAATTTTTTCCGTAGAATGTTGCCGAGTTTAATTTGATGAACTTTGTTTAGTAAAAAGTTGTCAAGTTTAATTTCGCAAAATTTGTTTGGTAAAATTTTGTCGAGTTTAATTTTACGAAAGTAGTTTCAAAAACTATTGTGCAGCTTAATTTTACAAAATTTATATCCTAAAATGTTTTTGAGCCTAATTTTACGAAAAATGTTTCGCAGAATGTCATCGTGTCTAATTTCATGAAGGTTATTTCGTAACATATTTTCGAGTTTGATTTTACGGAAGTTGTTTCATTCAATGTTGTCGAGTTTAATTCTACGTAAGTTATTTCATAAATTGTTTTCGAGTTTGATTTTAAGAAAGTTGTTTTGTAAAATGTCGAACGGGAGCGGTTGGAGTTATTTTTATTTCTTTAACCATAATTATTCTAGATTTACCTGTTGGAGGGACTACTAGGTAGAAAAAATTCTTCTTAATCTTCATTTGAGATAAACACTTATTGAGAAGATCAACATCAGCTCCTACAGTTGCAAGAAAAATTCTCCCTAGAACCAAAGGTTCATCTGAATTCTCATTCATCTCCAAGACATGATATCGACAGGAATTAGACAACTCCCACTTTGTACCAATAGATTAGAGGTAAAACCACTCGAAGATACAATATAATCATTAGCAACCCTAAAGGTTGTCTTAGATGGTTTGATACTTGAAATTCCCAATCTCTTTGCAACAACTATTGACATGACGTTCACGTTAGCTCTAGTATCACAGAGAGAGTTTGTGAATTCCACTTCATTGATCGAATAAGGAACTAAAAGTTCTCAAGATTCTTGTAGCTTATAAAGTTTCCTAAGTGGATTGGCTTGCTTCCCTATCATCTCTTCATCTCCAGCCTCTAGTCTGGGCTTTGTCTGTTGTACATGGTAAGGGATTCTAGGTTTATAAGCCTGTGTAGGAATCGCATCATTCTAAAGAGCGAGGGATCGATCGATCTCTTTATGTTTCAAGCTGGAAAACGCATGTACGATCGATCCCTGAGGGATAGATCAATCTCTTTGTATGGAGGGTTCTTCTTATGGATCGAGAACGATCATTCCAGATGTCAACGATCGGGCATTTCCTCCTGGAACTTTTTTGGCTTCTTTCCCGATCGATCTCTCGGATATCGATCGATCTCTTCTTCTAGAGTCACTAGGATCGATCAACCTCTCTTAAATCGATCATTCTCTGAAGTCTGCATCATGTTCTGCATCTTTTCAGACTTCTAAAAATCTACATTACCCTCCAAATCACTGGTATCTTCAATCAAAACCAAAATGATGGACTTATAATACCCTTTTGGATTATCTTCAACCTTCCCGGGAAAAACACCTATTTCTCTTTATAGATTCTAAAGTCTGAGCCACTTGAGTATCAAGGTGTTACGCATGAGTAGTTAAAGCTTCAAACTTATGGGCGAGCTCATTGACATTCCTTTGAGATTTTTGTTGCCCTTCCAAAAGTTAGTTAAGCATCATATTTATTGCGTTGCTTTGCTAAGATTGAGGTGGAGGTGTTTGTTGAAATACAAGTTGAGAGGTTTGTTGAAAATCGCCTTGTGCACAAAAGTCTTTAGTTTTTGTGGGTAAATTTGATCTTGAAGGTTCTCTACATTGGTGCTTCTCCAAGAAAGATTTGGGTGAGTTTTGTTGAAGCGTGAATTGTACGCTTGATTGTACAGCTTTTGACCTTGGCTAGTAATGTAACTCACTTCGTTTTCAACTACTTCAGTATTTTTCTCTTGAAGGGAAAATCAATCAACTTCTAAATCTACAAAAAACTGATAAGTCTAGAATTTAATCCTAATCTATTACTGTAGAGAACAATTCAATGTAGCAACGATAGGGTATCGAATCCACATAGACCAGAAATAGTACACGATTCAGTTTCAATTCAAATCTGGCTAAAGCGAGAATAATAAGATTGATGGTTATCAAAACAGTAAATTAAAACGGTTTAAAACTTATGAAATAAAAGCATCGTGCATCATGGAAACAACATGTAATCGGGATTGAAAGTCAATTTATCATGCAGGGATTTTCTTTGAAAATAGTTCTCAACATGAAAGACAGAGATGGTTTAATCTCCTCCCAGAGTATTAAACCCTATGTTCAAATTATCAGAGACAAACTCCCACCGTCTTTTAAATAACATGCATTACAGATCAGATTCAATTATTCATAAGTAATTAAGACAATACTCTCACAAGCAAAATCACTTATTCATCTAGACTAGATCCAATTTCTAAATCAAATCTGTTTGTGTTTATTAGTCTAATATCAATGAACTAGTTACCTACTCCAATTCAAGCATTATCAAAAAGTCTAGACTAAAAACCTAACAATTATTACCCCTTATGAAAAATCTAACAATCAAACCCTGAATTCCCTGGGAAACCCTAAAACTTAACTATGAACTACTTAGACATTGCCAAGCATAAACAATACAATATCAAAGAAGAACACATATTTAAATTAAATATAGATATATAAAGAGGTTCAGAAAACTTCACCCAAATACTGAGTTTCAGAATCTCTTCTCCTCAGTAATTCTCTTAGAACTAAAATAAAGCTTAGTTCTAAAAAACTAAAACATAATGTATTTATGGGCTAAAAAACTAAAATAACTGAAATAGGAAAATTAGGGTAAACTTGAGGACTTAATTGCAAATTTTGGAAATTTTCTACTTATTCTCGGGTATTCCAGGAGCATTTACTCGATCGGGCACTTCTTTGCACGATCGGGCACTTCTTTGTATTCCTGCGCGATGTTCTTCTGCGAGTCAGCTTGACTAGTCTTTAGTAAAATAGCCATAACTTTTGATTGCACCAATGGATCGACTTCAAACCACTTCCATATGAAAGCTAACTCACGTGGCTATACTGTATCAAAATCTAAGCTTCATCCATCGGTGGGAACATCTTCAAATATTGCAAAACTTCTGACCTTTCTGCTGGACTCTGCATCTGCATATATCAATTTGCATATGTTTCGTGCATAAATCTGTCTTTTGTTCCAAAATAACCCAAACACCTAAAGAACCTGTAAAAGATATCAAATTGCAAGGAAAAGACTCGGATAACGCTTAATTGAAAACATAAATGCTCACTAGAAAGCGTTAAAACCGAGTAATATCAACTCCCCCAGTAAAGCAAGATTCAATCTGGAGAAGAGGTTTGAAAAGGACCACATAGAAACTCAATAAATCTCAAAACCCATAAGTACAATTTCAAATCCAAAAGACACCAATCTCAAACAACTACTTTGACTTA
>OVBE01009518.1:0-15960 GCA_900406425.1 Iberis pinnata | reverse complement strand
ATAATTAAACTTAAGTATTTGCTAGACTTAGGATTAGCAAATCCGTGTTTATCAGTTCGCACCTTTTAGGACTCGTTCTTGGGTTCGCACCTTTTCGGACTCGTTCTTGGGTTCGCACCTTTTCGGACCCGTCCTTGGTTTGTACCTATTCGGACCCGTCCTAGGTTTCCACCCTTTCGGACCCGTTCTTGGTTCGCACCCTTTCGAACTCGTCCTTGGTTCGCACCCTTTCAGACCCATCCTTGGTTTGCACCCTTTCGGACCCGCCCTTGTTTTGCACCCTTTCGGACCCGTCCTTGGTTTACACCCTTTCGGACTCGTCCTTGGTTTGCACCTTTTCATACTTGTCCTTGGGTTGCACCCTTTCGAACCTGTCCTTGGTTTGCACTCTTTCGGACCCGTCCTTGGAGACCAATCAATTTTTCCCTGGACATTTTCAGTATTCTCGGTTTTCATCGCAAAACCGGAAACTATCAGTAATATATCGCAGAAACGTTTTAAAACGATCGCAAACCGGTAAAACGTTTTAAACCGTTAAAACCAAAAATCGTTATAAAGCGGTAGCTGTAGAGCGGATTTTATAGAATTAAGAGTGTAGGAACCATAAAACCGGATTTAGTTATAAACCGAGTTTAAAACGTTTAACAAAATCTTAAACCAAACGGAGTCGAGTCGAAACTTTTTTCTTAATTCTAAAAATTGCCCGTAGTAAGACGGTTTACCATATTTTAAGAATCCCATGATATAACCATTCCACGTCTTTATTAAGACTTACTCTTAATAAAGCATATCGACCTTAGTCTTTATGAATACTCCCGAGACTTTGGAAACGGGGTATTATTGGAACAACTTTTGCAGATATTTATGGTAATTATTTATTTAATCTCTTATACCAATCGAGAAACCACTTGTTCTCTGAATTGTTTTAGAAAAATCGGATGAGAAAAATGAATGGTGGAGGTCCCTATTTATAGGAGATGAAAAGGTGTCATGTAAAAGGATGTGACCCTTGGTCAAGACACATTTTCACATGAAAAGATGTGACCTTTGGTGAAAATACACACCCTTTCGTTGCACCTTTTCAATTGGTGCCCATTCCGCCAACGGTTGCAACTGTTCGCTTGATGACCTTTCACTTGTAAGCTACTTCAATCTAGTTCACTAAGCTTGAGTGTTAGCTAAACAGTCCACCGAGCTAGGTTAGTACTCATTCAGCTCATTGAGCTTGGTTGAGCTGTCATTTTACTCACCTAGCTGAGCTAGCTAATATTTTCAACTCATTTAGCTCATTTAGCTTTCTAATTTCTCATTCAAATTTACTTCAATTTTGACAAAAACAACTTTGTCAAAAATAAGTTAACAATGCAAAATACATTACCAACTAATCTTTGCATGAGTAACCTCTCTTTCTACTTTATCTCTAACCTCTCTCTAAGATTGATCGATTTCTTTCACTTCCCGATATTTTGGTGTCAAAGACCCTCATTGTGCCGGCGTCAGCCATTTGTAAGTATGGTTTATATCGTGCTTATCTATGGTTATGTTTATTTTTGCTTTTTGATTTCAGGAAATTGGATCACCAAACGCCGCTTGCGATCATCTTTATGTTGTATTTGGTTTTCAGTTCTCCTTTCCTTGACTTGACATGCAGATCTCCAGCCAGTATCCAGTCACCTCAGGAGATCTCCCATCAAATCTCAATTCGATTTCTATGTCACTGCGGTCTCTTTGTCCAAAGGTGTTTATGGAGTTTCTCAGCATGCATGAAGCAGATTGATAACGGTAACATGACCTAGACGGTCGCCTGACTTTGGTTCGGGTCACAAAGATGCTCCTTAGAGGTTCCAATATCCTTTCTTTGTAGTCAGTTTCAACCAAGCTTCTGACGATTTCCAACGCTTCTGCTTAGTGGATCCTATCTGCTTACACTGACACTAGGTTTTGTCAGCAGAAGGCGAAAACTCAGACACGTCACATGAGGAAGACTTTCCCACGCATACTTCCTTTTTGGTGATGGGCGTGGACCTCATTTAGTCTCATTTTCTCAGTTTCATATAGTTTTATATATGTATGTCAGTATTGTGTCATCAACCGAAGAATTTTCTTTTCTAGTTTAGGTATTCCCAATTTGGAAAGTATATATTTTAGTATTAGTTTAATTATCTTATCTCAATATGAGATATGAGATATGTAATCGTAAAATGGGTTTGTACTTGTTGGAGCTTAAATTTTGAATGTGATTATTACCAATGTTCCGGCAATTTTTTCGGTGAATACATTCACCGGAATGACTGGGTTATGAGTACATCGAAAACTTTGTAACAAGCACTATAATATGGAATATTCATTTGTTAAATTTGAGTGTAATTTGAATGAGACATGGAGGTGTAAAGAGAGCAATTTATACATGCATAAACACAAAGTGTTGACTTAGTGTTGAATAAGTTCAACAAGTGTATGTTATCCCACATTGGTTGTGAGTACATTTTCTCGCTAGTATATATATGGGAGAAGGCATAGTTAATTTCAAATGGGTTGAGTACACTATGGTGTACTGGAGAGAGATGGGCCACCCACACGCGCGCGCGGCCGCCGACCGACGGTGAGGCACGGCGCGGCACGGGCCGGGTTGTTAGATCTTTGGGAATGGCCCAGGTTCATCAAGAAATATTCTTTTTAGAGAAAAATTTTATGGATTTTTTGGCCCATAAATTAATTTTTTCGGTTAGCTTTATTAAAATTAAATTGGACCAGAAGCTAAACCGAAATTGATTTCAGGATAAATATCTCTCCAACTCGCGTTTGAATGAGTCATAACGGCTCCAGATTTTTTGCCTCGATTCGCTCTGCGAATCTCGGGCGCAATCCCACGCAATCCTCAACCGTTTGGCTTGCGCTCCAAGCTCTACTCCTTTATATATTTCGAATTTCTCTCATTCATTTTTATCTCTTCTTACACGCAAAAAAAAATTCAATCTCTCACATATTTTCTTCTCTCTCAAACAGTAAGTCCATTTTGAGATTATATAGTTTACAACTGAGTTTGTTGATTCCGATTTCAAGTGCATATGAGCCGGTCTCGCGGCAGTTGTATCCTGAGATTCTTAGATCGCACATAACTGTGACACTACGGACGGTTTAAAGAATTAAGGAAAAATAACATCTTCTCGACTCCGCATATGTTTTTTCTTCGGTTTTAAATCGTCTCAAAAAGGTTTCAATTGTCTTTTCTTTAATCTAGTTTTACACGGTACTACAATACTTTTCCCCAAGTGGAAAATAATGTATCTTGTATAGGTTTTTCTAATTCTAATATAAATATTTTGTCGACAAAAATAAAACATTACTACCAACTAAGATCATCTCCAACTCTACATTAAAACTTTAATCTAAATTTAGAGTAACTATAAACTGAGGTTTGTTCCAACTCTTAACTCTATTTTCTACTCAAAAAAGAATATTCTAAGAATATTCCATTTTTACTTTATTACTAATTGTGAATTGTACCATATATTTATAACTTTTACAAATTGTTCATAAATTGTTTGTTCCTTGAACAAAATAATAAGAACTACAAATATAATATAAATAAAATATTATTATATTATTAAAACAACATTACATCATAAAACAATAAGAGGAAAACAAAAATGTCATTGTGGTTAAATTTATGTATTTCTTTTATTTTGTTGTTTTTGTGTGTTTTAAAATTAAGTGACTAGCATGATTGCTTTAATTTATATTTATCTTTTTATGTTATTGTTTATATTGTATTTTTAAGTTGAGTAATTTTGTAAATTGAGTACTTTTTGTTTTTTATTTTGGAAAATAGGTATGTTTATTTTTTAATTTGAGAAATTGGTACTTTTGGTTTTTTATTTGAAAAATATGTATTTTTGTTCATTCACACAAATCATTTATCATTCACACAAACAATTCACCATTCACATAATTCATTCATCATTCACACAAAACAATTCATCATTCGTACGAACAATTCACATTCATCATTCACAAACAATTTATCATTCACGAAACAAAAAAGTACTTAAATACAAAGATTTTTATAAAATACCCTTTTAGCAAATCATAAAAGTTGGTGCTCTATTACCCAATTTTCTCTTTTAAGTTTATATTATTGTGTTATTTTGTATTTAAAATTCAATTTAGCAACAAAATAACAAGATATAACACTAAAAGACCACTTTGTAAATAAAATAGTTCCAACTCTAAATCTAGAGTAAAGTTTAGAGTAAAAAAGGAAAAACTCTAAATTTATAGTGTAACTAAGAGTTGAGTTAGAATGTATTTTATCTTAAATTTAAGATTTAGAGTAGAGTTCGAGATGATCTAAGATGTTTGATGGTTGGACTTTGACCAACAAAGAAACTTGTAGTTAATGTGAGCTTGTTTAATTGGGGTCTCTTTATATTACTCTCCTCATTCGCTAAACCCATGTGTGAATTTTCTCATAGTTTTTGCCGATTTACTTGCAAAGTAGTAAGCACAAGGCACCGCAATTAAAATCATTTCAAACAAACTCAATTTTCATCACAAAATCAGTCTCTCAAAAGTAAAAAAAAAGTATATCAATTTGTATAAATTATGATTTTAAAGATCATCTTTACTCTATGAGTTGTTCCCTATTGTGTAAGGACTTGATCTTTACCATTAGGTGGAGTAACCACTCCAAGTACCACAAAACCGCCAAGAACAAGAATCAAAACTCCCATTGTGTTAACTAACATTGCCTCTGTGGAATACCGAGTTATCACCTTATTCACTTGCAGGAATGTTGCCTTCTCAAGTATCCCAGTGGTTACAGTCACTAGGGCTAATACATATATGTAAACCCCTAAGAACACATGCCATGGCAACAAATTGGCTCGGCTATTTCTTGAACCACCGGGGTACCAATATGTCACAAACCCTGCAGCCCACTATTTGTAATAATAGCTTTGAGTTCACGGTAAGTTTTAGTGTAACAGAGATTTTGCTTTAAGAGAAGATAAAGTATACCTGGAAGGCGAAGAGAAAGAGACAAGCTAGGCCGAGCCACGAATGTAGACTGTAAAAGTTTTCGATCCCTTTGTCGATATGGAACTTGAGAGCAGCCCAAACTCCAATTAGGCTTAAGATAAAGGCTGTGAATTGTAGTGTAAGATGAACTAATTTCTTAACGTTCTTTGTACCTTGAACTGACTTGTATGCTAACATTGCTGCATAGTAGTTTCAAATTCAATGTATCCAAAATGTTAGAAAAGGGTCCACAATCTCCTTTACACAAATTTCAAGTATTGTTGATTGAGCCTAGAGGTGGGCAAAAAAACCCGAAACCCGAATCTAAACCCGAGCGGTTATTGTTTTCTAAAAGTTTAGATACCCAAATCCGAACGGGTATTACCTGAACTTCTGACTATGTACAGGTTTTGTTATAATATATATTACTAGTGAGCCTATTGAGTTAAGGACACAAATCTCCTACAAAAACTAACAAAACAACCTCATGAAAGAAGCAATGAGTCAATAGCAATGTTTACCTTCGCCATTGAAGAGGATGAGTCCAATCACCATCAAAACTGGATGAACCTGTAAATAAGATATTTAGAACATCACAGAAAAGCAAAATTGAGATTACAGTAATCACAATAAGGAAAGTCAAAAGAGAGATTATTTACATTAAAGATGAGATCTTTGTTATCGGAAGCAAGAGCTAATCCTCCTCTGTAGTGAACAGTCCATGTTAGAACCAAAGACGCAATGATAAAACCCAAAATTCTCACTACCAACATGATTGGAAACCCACCCAACACCGGAACCGCCATGTTCTACGGCGATCAAATCGGGACAAGTTTTGTCAGGGTTTTAGTTTTTGATTTTATGGATCGGCGACGCAGGGAGTTAGCATTTGAGGTCAACGGAATTGAATTTTAGAAAAACAATTAACAAACAAATAATTATATATATATATTTTTTTTAAGGACAACTTTTATTGATATTGGATCAAAGATACAGTGTTATATACAAAACTATATAATACAAATTATTACACAAGCAGATATGTGCGCCATATGTTGAAGATAGTAAATTAAAAAAAAATCAGGTTTACTGTGCATTATGGTCAAGAACGTCTTATACGCTAACAGATTTATATGTCTGTTATCTTCTTTTTTTTTATACCATCTAACTCCGATGCAATTCATACGCCTATATTGTTGAGGATGTTTTCTAACTACATCAGTGAAATCCATTGCTTCTAAAACTAGTTCCGGAAAGTTGACAGTCTGATACCAATTAGTTCGTATCAGAGTCTTCAGAATTATTGTAGACACTGAAATGATCCCGATATAATCCCAAATATTTTTAGCAATCTCTCCATCTTCACCACTTACATCGTTTCTCCAGTACTTTTTCCATAGTGGTTTCCAAAACCGAATTGAATTTCGAGAAGAATTAAATCCCACAGGAAATTTATCCAGAGGAAAAACACCATAATACAATACGTACCATGGAAAAATGCTGACAAAAACAATTTGTGATTCCATTGTCGAAAAAAAGCACTCACAATGAGAGAAATTATCGAGACCGGCGATCATAACCACCAACGTCGAGGAGAGTGATGAAATCGTTAGGTAAACGTTGAAGAAATGCGATGATAAGCGTTGTTTCATAATAATAATGAAGATAAGAATTGATTTGATTGTGATCAACCCCAAACAGATAAATAATATAAAAAGAGAAAGAATACAGCCGACGTCGGAGGAGCTGACGTCGGTCGGGAAACAAATCTAAGGAGAGTAGTTAAGAATCGCATGTATTATCGCGTTGTTTCGTTAGGAGAGAACGGTTTCTAAATCGAGTGTTTATAATTATATTTTTGTTTTGATTAATAAACTATTAAAAATGTATGGGAGGCTGTNTGGGGGGGTTTTTTTTAAAAAAAAAAAAAAAAAAAGTATGAGATTTTAGTTATGAATAGGGTAGAGACTAGTTATTGGATCCCAATATTAGAAACAAAATCTTATGTGATTTAATTTAATATTATAAAAGTATTTTTTGTTAAATAAGTGTATGGTAGAAAAAAAAATATAATTGTAAATAGTCTACGAATATCACGATAACTCTAATTGTAAATGGAGGGGAAACTTTATATGACATTTTTGGTTCGAATCGACTGATGTTAATTCATTTAGTTGAGATAAATAGACCAGATTTTGTTCTTTACGCGAAACATTTTGAACGGGCTTTTAAGATCTCATAATTTTTATAACGATTTGCAACTAAGGACCGGTTCAAAAATATTATGATCTCTAAAGTAAAATATAATTTTTAGGTTTTTTGTATTTGTTTTATTTTTAAAAAAATTGTTAATAAGACTATGTGTTAGATTTCAACCATAAAAGTTCATTCGAAACTTTAAAAAAAAAATTATGGACCCTTTTAGTTACTATTTAAAATTTTTACATATAATTTTTAGAAAAATAGACCCCTAAATTATTAGTATATGGGACGAGGCTCCCGGGCGGTCGCACTTTTTGTCTCCTATAATGAGCCGGTATAAGCATACATTACTCATGAAATGTAATATCATCCTTTCTGACTATTTAAACGAGTTTCTTCTTATTTAATCGCTCATATTTTTTTCTTTTACGAACAATCCATATATTCTCTCTTGTCTTTTCTCTCTAAAATTATATTGTTACGCTAAATTCGTAGATTTTAATTTTGAGTATTTGCGAATCAGTCTTGTGGGGGTTGTTGTATCATTAAAAAACAATACATATAGCACAATCGTTAAACCACTTAATCCTTTTTGATCATAATATATATATATATATATTATATATACATAATTTTATTTAATGATTTGAAATTTATCGCAAGACTATCCCATCTTCTTCACTACATAATCTATGAAAATATGTTTTTCCATCTCTACTCTTTTACATGCAACCTCTTCACTCGACGCTTCTTTGGCTTCTTCGGTAAGAAATAAATAAATAATAGTCGGCTTTATTTCCATCTCTTTTTTTGTCTTCTTTGTTTAAGTGATGATTCTTCATTTTCTTTGATAAAGTTGAAGGTGTTTGCGTTTCAACCTTAGATTCATCATCACAAGATAGAGAATGAAGGGATTTCTCTACTTCTTTAAACAAAGAATCAGAGGCCTCTTCAGTGTTTTTGGAAGCATTAGATAAATTTTACAACAATTTAGGAGATTTCTTAGACATTAAAATTAAAGAGACCATCTTTTAGCTTTTTTCATTAAAGCAGGCTTTATATATGCCTTAGAGATGGTGAATTGAAATGATACTTTCTTTTACATTTTATTATGATTATTATATATAGAAATCTCATTATAGAAGAATATATCAATTTATATTGAGAATATATCATTAACCGATTGTATCCGTTGTTCCACGACTTTCCATTATATACCAAAATATACAGTGTACAGTGAATACAAACTAACATGTTGAACAATCAACCAAACTATCATTTTTAACTCCAGTTGCAAATCTACAAACGAAAAAAAACAAAAAGAGAATCAACCAGATGATTTTTCCAAAATTAACCAAACCATTGATATACTACAAAACTCCACTATAACACAATGAATCTAAAGATAGAATTTAAAAACCATACCATAAAAGAAATAAATTATAAAGTTAGCTTTTGAGAGAATGAGAGATATATCGATTACTTTGTTGTAGTGAAGCGGACTCAGCTCGCTAAGTTTGCCAAATTTATCTCATAGTTTTGGATTAAATCAAACTTAAATATATTTTTATAAAAGACACTATAAATATCTTATATAATGTCTTAGTAACTAATATTGGTTGTAATATTTATTTAATGTACACTTTTAGTTATCTATAAAAATTGTAAAAGAGATGGGTTGGGCAAAAGAGAATTTTCGAGAACGGGAACGAGACGAAAATATACAAACAAAAATATATGTCTCATTTATGTCTCGATTCAGATTCAAGACGGGGACAGGATGAGATGGTACAGAAATTCCCAAAAATACAAAAACTACCAAAAAGCTGTTTTTTAATTAATCTTAATCAAAGTTGATAAACAGTAAAAAAAACTTAAGTAAATAAAAACATATTTTGAATGTCATCGTAAATTACATTAGAATTGTAGATAGACAATAATGTTTTGATTATGAAAATCCACTATATATTATGTCAAATTCAAAAGAAAACCTAACAAAAAACTAGAATAATATACAACAATGTAAAATACTAAAACTACTAATAAATAAACCAACTAATTTTCTTCTAACATTATTCCTTACTTGCAAGTGATTGCATACCAAGCTATACAAAAAATTCCAACAAATAAACAATATATAGTATAAAAACACATAAACTTATAAGAAAATTCAAGCCACTCATCTTTAACATTAATTAATATTTTAATTATAAATATTATCTTCGGTGATTTCATCCATTATTTTTTGTAAAGTTACCCCATCATCAAACTGTAGTGAAGATTACAACAAATTTTACATTAAAATCAACGCATCTACCCTTAAAGAAGTCAAACACATCTGTATTAAAACAAAATACGACTTCCAGAACTAAAAGCATATTCAGATGAAACTATGGTAACTAAGATTGCAAATACATATATTTTGCCATTCATGCTAAAACTGGATATTTTGCGCTATTCACTTTCCACAATATTAAAATATCATACTTGCATCCCAGATTAATGCATTTTGGATTTCAATCTTCTCCATAAGCTAAAGCTTTAGTTCATTTAATAAAGTATCATCAACTTCTTTGTCATGAGACATTTGAATCCATTCTCCAAGGATCTTCTTCTACACCAACTTGAACACATACGTCACGTATATCAAAATTTACATATAATCTTTCTGAACTTGCATCAATAATTTTAAGCCATCATCTTTTTTACCAGAATCATTGATCGAATCAGTTGAGCTTTTATAAGATTCACTATATACATTATCAAAACTTCACAATAAACAAAGCACCATTTATTTCATCTCTACGCATTTTTGTTACCATCTGGTCCTTTCCCGTGTACCTTCTCAAAACAATGCATTAAAAATCCCATTTTACCATGAGGATCAAGTAAATATGATGATTTTCATATGCAACTTCAAATTATGTATCTAACAGTTGTAATGGTTATCCAAATATATGTAGTGAAAAAGACTCGCTATTCACTTTTCACACTTATCAACGAATTTTTTTCACACAAAATTAATTCTTAAACATCTCGGGTAATTGATCTTTGTAAGGGGATTCTGTACAAAGGAAATACTTGAATTCGAGATCCTCCATGAAAGAAAATGACAATTCATCCATCACCATCATATTCACAGAAGCTCGTCTACTTCTGAGATCACAAAAATCACCAACAACACTAATTTTAGCGTTATCCTCGTTTATTGTACCATCTCGCATCAAGATTTTGTTAGTTTCACTTTCTTAAGCTTTCTTGTAAAGTTTGCACCTATCTTTGTACTTCTCCAACCAACTAGTCGCATATTTACTAACACATACTTTCTAGTTTCCATAGCAGTTACACTTTGCTTTTTTACCATCAGGTAATATAGTGTATATTTTTCATACTGATGATTTACGTGATTGTTGCCTTTTTGGATTAGAAGATGAAATATTAGGCGAAGCATGTCTTTTACGTCTAGTTTCTCCATCCTCAATATTTGCATCTCTTTCATTAATTTTCTTATACAAAAAGAGTATAAACCAATATAAACATTATATGAATCATAACCAAGCAAATTAAACAAATAAAAACTATATTGGAAAGCCAAAAAAAAATAAAATCTAAAGAACATACACAAATATAAAATAGAAGAATCAAAATATATAATGAAAAATATTACAAAACAACGCTTTGTAACTTTTTATTTTATCTTATCATTTTTAACCTTATCATTTTTTATTCTTCGTTAATGGTAGAAGTTGATCATGATTATTCTAAGAACAAAGAGATCATTTTGGGCACAAAGTCAGCCTTTAAAACACGCTTTCCCTTACTCCGTTCTCCACAAATTTTTACTCGTGTTGAAACTTCTTCTTCTTCTCCACTGTCATCAATTTTAATTTATGCTTCACAACTTCCTTCACCAAAACTGATAATACATCTAACAAGAAAATGGCTATTGAACCAAACTTTTCTTCATTTTGTACCGTTTCATCTTTAGGTTGGAAGGACCCCATTTTTATTTTATTTTTAGAAGATTCAATATCAGCTCCTAAAATCAGTGTAGACAACTCAAAACATTTCTTACCATGAAGTTTAGAAAAAATCGTGTTATACCTTTTTTACTTTTAGAAATAATTTTTTTCTTCAAAGTATTAATCTTGTTGCAAAATTGCTAAAAACGTTCAAATATTATAGAATTTTTCAGAGAGCTATAAAATTCCTTCATATTGTCATTAGAGCTTCTACTCGTATCATTTTCCACCTAATCATACCTTGTAAGATGGCTAACCCATCTTCTTCACTCCATAGTCTCTGAAAACATGTTTACAATTTTTAATCCTTTATATGTAACCTCTTCAGATACTCAACGCTTCTTTATCTTCTTCGGTAAGAAAAAATCAGAAACATTCGGCTTTATTCTCATATCTCTTTTTCATATTCATTTAATCGATGATACCTCATCTTCTATGATAAAGTTCAAGGTGCTTGCGTTTCATCACTAGATGGTGATTGAAGTGGTTTCTCTATTTCCTTAGAAAAAGAATCAGAGGTCTTTATGTGATTTCATAAGTTTTAGGTAAATCTTGCAACAGTTTAGGATATTTTTTAGACATTCAAAGTTGAGCAACGATTTTTTAGTTTTTTGTTCACAAAAACAAGCTTTATATGTGGTTTAGAAATGGTGAATACCTCGTTGATGTATCAAGAAAAAAGTGGAACAATACTTTTTTTTACCTTTTATTATGATTTATATATATATCATTAAATTAAGAATATATATATATATATATATATATTTATCGTGAGAATATATAATTAATCGACTATGTTGGTTGTTCCACGACTTTCTATTATGTTCATAAATATACATTATACTAAGAATACAAACTAACATGTAGAATAATCAAGCAAATTATCATTTTAACTCCAATTGAAAATCCACAAAAGGTAAGTGAAACAAGCTAATGATTTTTTTCCAAAATTAACCTAAACATCAAAAATATTATAAAAAAAACTCAATCGTAACACATCGAAGCTAAAGATGAAATCTTTAAAACTAAAAATAAAAGAAATAAATATAGAAATTGGTTATGAAAAAATGGGATATATATCAGTTAGTCTTCCTGAAGTTGTGATTTAACAGAACATTCACTTAAGCGTACTCAACTCGCTAAGTTTGTCTCATTTATCTCATAGTTTATCTCATATACAGGTTTATATCATAGTTTTGGATTAAATCAAACCTATATATATTTTAAAAATAAGCAATATAAATATCTAATATAACATTTATTAACTAATATTGCTTGTAATATTTATTTAATAATTTGTTTAGTTATCTATAAAAAAATGTATGAGCATATTTAAGGGTGAACAAACGAGAATTTGGGACAACAAATTTAGGGAATAGGACAAAAATATATGTTTCTTTTTAGATCCAGGACGGGATCAAAAATTCCCGAAAATACAAAAAAATCCACCAAAAATGGCTTTTTAACTTATCTTCATCAAATATGATAAACAATAAAAACACGTAATTAATTAAGTAAGAACATATTTCGAATTTCATAAGCATCGTAGACAAACAATAATGCTTTAATTATGAAAATCGACTATTTACTATGTTAATTCCAAAAGAACAACTAACAAAAAACCAGAATAATATCCAACAATGTAAATACTAAAAATAGTAATAAATAAATCAGTTAGTTTTCTTTTAACATTATTCTTTTCTCGCAAGTGAAGCACTACAAAAAAACAACGTACATCTTTAAAATTAATTAATATATTAATTATAAATATTACCTTTAGTGACTTCATCCATGAATGCATTTTCCTCCATTATTTGTTGTAAACTTATTCAACCATCAAACTGTGGTGAACATCATAACTAATTTTGAGTTAAAGTAAACGCATCTACCATTGAATAAGTAAAGAAGCTTCTGAATCATCCAAAATAGGATCTCCAATACTAAAACCAAATTCATATGAAACTATGGAAATTGAGATTGCAAATATATCTTTTGCCATTCGTGCAAAACTAAATATTTTGCATTGATCACTTTCCACAATCTTAAACTATTATAGTTACAACACAAATTATTGGCTTTTGGATTTCTAATCTTCTCCATCAAACAAAGCTTCAGTTCATTTGATGACGTATCATCAACTTCTTTTCTATGAGACATTTGACTCCATTCTCCAAAAGAATCTTCTTCTACACCAACTATAATTCTTCCGAACTTGTATCAATAATTTTTAGGCCCTCCTTTTTCTTACCAGCATCATTGATCGAATCTGCAGAGCTTTTATAAGATTTACTATAGACATTATAAAGCTTCCACAATAAACAAAGCATCATTTCTTTTACACATTGTTTGTTACCTACAAGGCCTTTCCCACATATATTCTCAAATCAATTCATCAAAAATCCATTTTTCCACGAGAATCAAGAACAATAACAATAATCCAAAGTTTGTTAATCTTCTCAAAACCTTCCCAATACTTATCAAATTTTGGATTCTTCATAGCACATGCAGCTTTTTCAAAGTAATATCAAAATCACTGCCTACAGCAAAATTTTTAAAAATTGTTTCTATCTTGCAAATGTGATTACATCACATATTAGAAGTTACCTTTTTTGAAGATGAAAATGCTAGTGTAGATTCGTAAATGCTAGTGTAGATTCGTAAAAGACTATTAATAATTCCAACATCACACAAGCATCATCTCAATTCTTGTTTGATGGTGGTCCAATCATCATTTTTATAGAGGGGTCATCTTCCTGAAAGTAAGCATCATTAAGTTTGTCTTCCTCAGCCATTATATCAGATGCGGCTTTAAATTTCAAAGTCGAGCTCAACATGAAAAATGTAGAGTTCCATGTAGTACCAATCTTATTGTTGCTCATTTTCTTCAATATTCCGCCAACAATTAGACTTAGGATATGTGTAGCGTAATGTACATGAAAAAATTCACCATCTTATATTAATCCATCAGCCTTAAATATTCTCTTCCACTTGGCAATGAAAAGGTTAAGAGCGCGTTTTTTGTACTAGCATTGTCAACACTTTTTGGCAAATATTTTATGGGTATCCCAATCAGCCACACACTTCCCAAACTGCTTAGTAGTTGTATTCCCATTATGATCTAATATCATACTAAAGCTGGTAATTTTCCTATGCAACTTCAAATTATCAACTATGAAGTGGGTTGTCATTATCATGTAGCTAACAATAGTAATGGTTTCAATATCTGTAGTGGAAGAAAATCGATGTCCACTTAGAATCTGATATCACAAAATCACCAACAACACCAAATTTAGCATTATCCTCGTTTTTGGTACCATATCGCATCAAAGATTTTTCTAGTTTCACTTTCTTGAGATTTCTTGTAAAGCTTGCACATAGATTTCTGCATCTTCAACCCACTAGTCTCATATTTACTATCACATACTATATGGTTTCCACAATAGTTACATTTTTCTTTTTTACCAATCAGGAAAATATAGTGTATATTTCTCATGTTGTGATTTTCTGTATTTTTGGATTAGAAGTATCAGGCGAAACATGTCTTTTACATCCATATTCACCATCCTCCATATTTTCTCTTTCAGCCATGTGCTTATACTAAATGAGTATTAACCGATATAAACATTATACGAATCAGAACAAAAAAATGAAACAAATCAAAACTATATTGAAAATCTGAAAGACACATATATCAAACTAAAATATCAATATACTTAATGAACAAAAATATTTATAAAAAAAATAAAGAAGCTCTGTAACTTTTTCTTTTATCTAATCGTTTTTTAACCCTATTTTTTGTGTTCGTTAATGGTATCGAAGTTGATTATGCTTAAGCGAAGAACAAAGAGACAATTTTCGCACAAAGTTAGACTTTCAAAGCACACTTTTCCTTACTCCATCCTCCACAACTTTCCACTCGTGTTGAATCTTCTTCATCTTTTCCATTATCATTAGACTCCAATGATACTTCACAACTTCTTCATTAACACCATAACTAACAATAGATCTAAAAAATAAAAGAGTTATTGAACCAAGCTTCTTCATCATTTTTTAATAGCAGCTTTTCATATCAAAGTAGACAACTCAAAACATTTATGATCATAAAGTTTGGAAAAAGACACCGCTATAGCTTTCTTATTTTTATAAATAAATTTCTTCTTCAAAGTATTAATATTGTTGCAAATTTTCTTAAACTCTTTTCTTCAAAGACGATAGAATTCTTCAGAGAGTTATAAAATTCATTCATATTTTCATTAGGGCTTTTACCCGTATCACTTTTCCACATAATCATACCTTGTAAGATGACTATCTCATCTTTTTCACTATATAGTCTTTGAAAACATGTTTTTTTGTCGTCTCTAGTCCTTTATCTGTAACCTCTTTTGATACTCAATGCTTCCTTGTCTTCTTCAGTAAGAAAAAAATCAGCAATGGTCGGCTCCCGTCTCCTTTTTTTCCTTTTTCGTTTAACCGATGATTATTCATCTTCTTCGATAAAGATGAAGGTTCTTGCGTTTCATCCTTAGACTCACCATCACTAAATGTAGAGTGGAGGGGATTCTCTACTTTTTTAAACAAATAATCAGAGGTTTCTTTTGTTCTTTCAGAAGCACTAGATAAATCTTACAATAATTTAGAATATTTCTTAGATAGTGAAAGTTGAGAGACAATTTTTTAGTCTTTCTTTCACTAAAGAAAGCTTTATATATGATTTATA
>OVBE01009517.1:3138-15961 GCA_900406425.1 Iberis pinnata | reverse complement strand
TAATTAAACTTAGGAATTTGCTAAACTTAGGATTAGCAGAAATCCGTGTTTATCAAGTAGCAGCTTCAATGACCACCTTAAAACGTGCAGTAGCAGAATCAGACATGGAGGTAGTAGTTGGAACTGCAACAGTAATGTGAGTGTTAGCGAGAGTCTCGTTGTGATAAAGCCAGTCGATGATGCATTAGCTGTAGCAAGTGTATCAGTTGATATAGTTACAACATTTAGAGCATATGTGTTAATATCTGTTGTGGTACTAGCAGGAGTAACAGAGGCAGGCTCTGCTTGCTTATGGGATGCATCTGATGCGGCATTGTGAACAAAATCTGAATCGGTTGGGTTGGTTGTAATCACAAAAGTTGGCTTCTTCATGCATTATTGATTCTTATATCCCCAAGAGTTATAAAGCGAGCATTTTGGTGGCAACCAAGGAAATGATCCAAGAACTGGTTTCTCTTCATTTGTTAGCTCGATTTTGTCAATTCGGTCATTATCAAGATTGACAATAAAAAGTACTCTTTCGACGTCCAATCTTATGCATTTCTCATTGGTGGGATGTAGTTTTTGTGCGTTGTCGGCCATATCTTCCATAAAACGGAGATCTGCATGAGAAAATAAGTAATCATGCACGTTACAAAAATCAACCCAAAGGGGGCATAGAAGTTAAATCAGGCTTTGCTAAAGTCTTTGATGGACACCACTTTTGCATAACAAGCAAGATGTCAGAGATGTGCCAATATTTTTTCGACAAACAACACTTCACGTTTCATAATACTCAGTACGAAAAGGACTGTGTCATTTTTGAGAATTTGGACATCGATCCTAGAAGCTTTCCCATCTCGATTCCAAAGATAGTTAATTTTATCGTGTATTTTGCCAATATGAGGTGTTGTTCCATCGAAATATCCCACTAAAAAATTTTTCCATAGGGGTTGAGGATTGTCGAGGAGCTGTTGCGACACCGTGACTGAAGCTACGCCATTGTCGATGATGAATGGAGCTTTTACATTCTCTATTCGCAAGTCAGAGTTGCTGACTACTTGAGACCATAGCACAGAACCATCAAAAGGGAAGACAATAGAGCTACCAGGTTGGGACGAGAGATACATTGAGTCTACCATCACAGTCGGCGGGAGCCAGCGACTGCATCAGCCTTGCAAGGCAAGCCAAATATGGATATATTGAAACCCTTAGAAATTTCCCTTAAATCACCTTAAAAAGGATCACGAAGTTTGTATACATATTTATATAATTTTTATAAATATTATATTTGAATTGCACTAATATAATCTACTTTTTACAATTAAAAACTTCAAATTTTATGATCAATTAGCATATATAGGTGACATTCATATAATTTGTTAACAGATTAATTAATTTAATCGAGCTTAAATATGTGTAGGTATAATTTGTTAGTAAATTGATGATGAATTGCTTGAAATATCATCAGAAGAAGTTCAAATTTCGAAAATACTACACTCCCAACAGTTTCAAAAATACATTAAATTGTTATTTTTTCAAAATATCACAAACAAAAAATGTGAGTTTTAAGGGTTTAAAGTTTAATAATTTGTGTTTGGATTTACTAAATAGAGTTTAGGTTTTAGTTTTGAAGGGGGTAGAGTTTGGTTTTGGGGTTTTAGGGTTTAAATTTGAAGTTTTAAAGCTATATTAAATTTTGTCGTATTTTTAGAACAAATACATTTGTGATATTTTTGGAAGAAAAAAAATCTAATATTTTTGGAATTTTTGGGAGTGTGGTATTTTTGAAATATATATAGTTGTTGTGGTATTTTTAAGAATCTCCTAGGTTTCCTAAGTTGATTGTAATTGCTTAGATGGTTGAACTGATACAAACTGGATAAGATTTTTTTCTTGAAATTTCATTTTTTAAAATCTTCAAAGGATATGTAAGATATACACTCTTAAGTAATGGTGGACATAATTACCCGGAACCGAAAAATCAAGTTCGGTGGGTACGATTCCCTCTAAATTACCTGAATGGTTCTTCTTATCAAGAACCATAGATATCGGTCCAGAACTGAACCGAAGAACCAAAAATATAAGGTAAATGTTTATATCGATAACCATCGATATATGTCCTTTTTACCAATTTTTGGATACTTTCGGTTATTTTTGGGTATTTCGGGTACCTTTGGTTCTTTTGTGTAATTCTGGTTATTTGCAGTTTTTTGGCTCTTCGGGAAATTTTGTTTATTTTGGGTAATTTTGTTTTCAGATATTTTCAAAATTTCCGGTTCTTCAGTTCTTTTGAGTAAAATATATGAACCTAAGAAACCAAGTTATTGGTTCTCAAATGGTTACAAAATTTTAGATCCAAAACCGAACTAAACCGACTTAGAACTGAACTAATTTTCTAATAGTTTCCATATAGATTTTATATTAAAGGAATCGAAAAAACCATAACCGAAAAAACCGACCCGAACAGAATAACTGAACGCCCACACTTACTCTTAAGTCTTTGATTTTATAAATAGAGATTTTCGGGGTTTTTAAAACCTACTTCTTGTGCCCTTTAGAATTTCGAGAATTAGGAAAAAAGGTTTATTTTTATTGATTTATAAAAATAAGAGATCTATTACAACACTAATAAATACTAACAAAATAATCTCTCAAAATAACGTTGTATTTGTCTTGAGACTTCTTTTGAGATCTCTAGATTTTATTCTTTTGTGTTGCTCCAGAATTTTCGAATGCCTTAAACCTTTGATGGAAAGATGTATATATAGGTCTGAATGTTTCTTATTCCCTGTAGAAAATCAGAACTTCCAACTCTGATAAGATATGAAAGTTCTTAAGAAATTAAGTCTAATCTTATATTTTCCATATTTTTAGGAATTTCTTTTTCTTTGAATCTTTATTTAATTGAAATATATTAATGTTCCTAGATACTGTAGTACATGTCACGTCGAGTTACTTAAAGAATAATTTTACAAAGTCTAAATTCGAATTTATATCATTGTGGAAAACACAAGGCTATTAAATAACTATAGGAAAGAATGTTACGTATTTTCATAGGAGTTGACATTAGCAAATACGTTATGCAATAATGTGCAAAATTGCAAAATTCAAAAATGACATTATATTGACTAGTAACTTTTTCTTTTGGAAAGTGGTAAGAAGTTTCGTTGGTTAAATAATTTAATTGGGATATATACATATTGCTTGACTGCTTGTTCTAAAAGACATTGTATGTGATGCAACGAAACATAGACCTGTTCTTGTTCTTACTCTTGTAAATTTTTAATAAAATTATTCAAGACAGGCCCACACAAATCACTTGGAATATCCACTATCCAGTTGTATAGATAAATGAGAATTTAGGTCATATTTAAATAAATCGCAATCGTAAACTTGTCTACAAAAAGATAAAACGTAATTTGAACACTTTTTATTCAAGTGATTTAAATCATTTTGGGAAATGTAACGTATTATGTCTTCTTTTATTTAATAGACTTCCAATTTATTGTAAAATTAAATTTTGAATTTCAATATTTAAGTTTGCGATCTCAATTCTTAATCACTTACCACAAAACAAGACTGATTTTTTTCCTCTCTTTTTTTTTGGTTGGTTTCATCCTAGTTTCCACCATCCCTTAAAAGTGTATGAACGTCCATTTCTTCGACCAATTTATTAAGATATATACAAGGCAAACCCGAGTGTTTTATCCTCTGAGATAGGTCCGAATCATGGTTGCTCCAGTTGGGTCAGAAACGAGATGATTAATGAGACCTTTTCTTAAATTGTTTGGTGCAATGACGAACATGTAGAATGCAAACAGAACGAGATCTCCTGATGTTAATGTTGATCCTAGAAACCCTTGCCACATCCTGAGTAAGTAAAGGAAGATCTCCTGATGTTATGTTCATTGGATTAAGAAACATTGTCTTCAAAATGGGATGCATACCATTTTGGAAGACGAAAGAAAGTATGGAAGAAGCTTCTAATGCCTTCTATATCAAGTTGAAGTATGAGTGCAAGACCGAAGAGAAAGAATGCTCTTTGTCGTTTCCTTTCTTTTGGCCATAAAGTATCCCAAGCTGCAAACAAATTGATATTCCCAAGTTAAAAGTTTGGAAGGTTCGTCATCTGTCTCTGTCTGAAAGAATAATCAACTTTGTGGTTTAACTATAGCTCACCTTGTCTTGATATATTAACGTTGATGTGTTTGGTCAAGGAAGTAGTCTCTTGTCTTAGGATTTTTGCAATAACTGATGCGTAGTTTGGAGCTTCAGACAAAGATCTCACAACTGAATAGCCTGTTCATTTGAGGGTAAAGTTAAGTCAAGAGATTTATGCAGATTCAAGATATCAATAACCAGAACTTGGCTCATAGCTTGCTCTTCTGACCTGTTGCGGGATGTACCATGCTAGCAGCAGCACCAAAGGCGAGATTCTTTTGTTCAGTGTTTGGCAAGGAACCACCAACAGGGATATAAGACCATTCCTGTACTTTAAACTCAACCAATTAACAAAAACAAACACACAAGCTTCTATGTTGTTCAACAAGTGCACTTTTGTTTTTCTTTGCATAGATATTACCTCTTCATAAGTTTTTAGAACTCGAATTCCGAGTGTATCCAATCTTAACATGAGCTTCTTTTTTAGCAAATCAAAGGGCATCACATCTTTTGAAGCCAAACATGTCTCCTGCTTAGAATTCCAGCTGATAAGCAACAAACCTCTCGTGCTAAAGATATAAGATAGGAGGAGAGAAAAAAACAAAGAGAACCTCAAAGAAGAGTCTTGTTTTTGTCATAGGCATGACGTACAGAAACGTTGGATACTCAGCTTCTAAGCTTCGAACCTTTTGTTTTGTATAATCTCTGTAATCCATGAAAACCATTTGCTCTGGATCAAATGGACTGTTTTCCACCTAAAGTTTTTAAATACAACAGTCTCAAAAGATTCATATAAATTTTCCACTAATGGGTATTACTCTGTTAAATATAATCGTATTCACATAATACCTCAACCTCCACGCCGTATGCAGTTTGGACAGAGACTCTAGGTCCCCCAACTTCATATTGCAAGAGCTTCCCTGAAGCTGCTCCAGAAGCAACAGTGGCAAGCCTGCATGTGCTTAGAAGTCAGAGTCTTCACATTTATCAAAAACATTGTATTCAAATTGGAATAGTACCTGCACGGAATGACGGTATTTTCTTCACAAGCAACAAGTCTAAGGCCATTAGAAGCTTCTGTAATGCTCTCAACTTTCGAGCTAAGGTAGGAGACACCTGACTCGAGACACCTATAAGAAATTCATCACGGATTATGTATTCAAGAAGTTTGAAAGTCAGGAGATGCAGAACACCAAGAGAAAAGCCTATCCAAAGGTGCAGAGTAGAACCAGTCTTTACCTTCTCAATAGCTCCTCATGGAGTAAACGTCGACTAACTCTTCCATAAGCACGACCGATTGATATGGGATTGTTATCGTCCAGATACACAATAGTATCTCTCCAAACATGCTCAATACATTTTTGCAGCCCAAGATCTTCATGTTCACAAAAAATTAACCATGAAGACAGTGACTAAATGAATGATGTTAATAAGAACAATATATTAGTGAATGTACCTTTGAATTCATCTTCCCAAACACCGTAATTGTTAGTGAAAGGAAGATCTGGGCCAATGAGTCCAACTTTTAGTCCTAGCTTAGCTGATTCTGCAGCCAAGGCTAAACCAGCAGGTCCACAACCAATAACCACTAGATCCAATGCATCAGCACCAATTGAGATAGGTGGTAACTGTAACAATACACAATCACAGAGATAAGCTCCAAACCTACCCAGGCATGAATTCAAATTGATTAACCTAGTAAAGATCAGTGGACATCAAGAACAGAACAATTTAGGGGGGAGTGAGATTTCTCTGAGAGATTACTAGATGTTCGTTTCCTTCGTAAGCAAGTCAGGAAAATCAACATGAACAGACCTTATCAATAAGCTTAGACTGTTCATCCATGTCTTTGTTCTGCTGCATTTGAACGAAGAGAATCTCAGAACCACCAGCCTTCACATAATCTTCTTCGTCAGCGAAATCCTCTCTCACCGCAACGCAACTCTCGCTACCAGAACCTCCGCCGGCGCTTGCTCTGACATTCCACAAACCGAAACGAAAATTCCGAAAGCTGTATCTATTAACCACAGGAAATCTCCCTCTAGATGAACTCCACGACGGAAAAGCTGAGACCGCCGTTGTAGCCAAATTCCGAGCCACAATACACTCCATTTCCTACTAGAAACCGAAATACATAAGAAAAAAAAATCTTCAGCACGAAAACTAATCTCTCACACCATGGTTACAGTTCAAGTGAGATGCTGAAGAAATAAGAATCAAAATCTTTGGAAATTAAAATAAAAATCTCACAGTTACTGGGAAGTGCCTTAAAAACGAGAGGACGATAACAAGGATAGAACCAGGACAATGATGGGACCCTTATAAGCCACGTTCGTCTCTTTTACAGTGTGACCAAAAGAAATGACACGTGTGGTGTCCCAATTGGTTCGTACATATTAATGCAAAAAGGTAACACAACGTGTATTGCTTTTGTAGTAGGAGGGTAAAGTGACGTCGTTTCGGGTAAAGAACTTAACATGGCCTCCATTTCTGGTTATCACATTAAACGACTTTTCAATTATCATACGCATGAAAGCACAAATGAAACAAATGTTTGAAAGAGAGTTTATTGATTCAGTTCACTCTAATGGAGTTATCTTTGATTTCTAAGTTGTCCTAATTACACCTGTCTAGATCTGATTGATCCTAAGATAATGTCAAAAATCAATAATATTGAGCTAAATGAGATAGCTGGAGATTTGTTGCTCTGCTTTTTTGTATGTTGCTTTTCCTGTAACTCTAATGTCCTTTGTTTTGTTGCAGGTTGAAGAAGGCTGCTTTTATTTTAAAATCAAACTTGAGTCGAGTGGGTCAGATTTGTTTGGGCCTATTTCAGAAATTGGAGTGGGTCTAATTGGAGATGAAAACTATTTCTCAACTAGAGTTTTCGATGGTGTTCTTATATCCCCCTCCCCCCTTCATACTCGGTGCAGAAAAATTTAGGAAATTATCTACACCTAGTTTGAATCGAAGTGAGCTGAATGATGAATAAACTAGTGATTTCGTGAAGATATCTGCTAGCTAAAACTGATTCGAAAAGTGGTGGACAATTAGAGACCCTAAAGCTACACGCTTACGAACGTAGTGAAAATCAGTATCAAAATGCTTGCTTTGGGAGTGAAGAGCAGGATTGGCTGTAAGGTAAACAAAAGACTGATTATCGCAATATAATTCAAGTATTTTATGTTGTGGAATCTCTAACTCTTTTATCATAAAATTTAACCAAGTGATCTCTGATGATGTTTCAGAAAGAGTTTTATATTCTACTTCTGTAAAACTCTTGAAAACTGTTAAGTGTGTGCGTGAGGACCAAAAGATTATATTACTGCCCAACAAAGTACAATATCCTCATGTTAACCTTCTTGTTTATGTGCAACATGTCTAATCCGAATCACTATATGCACACAATGTGAAATATGTGTCACTGTTGAAGTTAGTTCTCATTTTGTGTGTTCTTTTAAGATATCGTAGGATTCTTTTGAGTAGTTTAAAGTTTTCCGTTGATGGTGAATGCACCTTCTGACATACAAAATTAACTGAAAATTGTATGTCTGGCCTTGTTAATGTCACGTACTGTAATTTTCCTACAAGGCATCGAAAATAAGTTGGATTAGGGAAATGAGCAGACGTATCAGGGACCTTATCCAATTGCGGCGGAAGTGGTGTGTCCAGAGGGGCACAATCTTGCATGCCAGCTAACACAAGTAAGTCTTCCACATACTTTTGTTGTGAAAGAAAAAGACTGTTAACATGAAATTGTGCTTGAATGCCTATGAAATAGTGAAATTGGCCTAGATCTTTGATTTTGAATTCTTTGCTCATTGATCTCGAGTGTAAATTATGATTGTTACCTGTTAGGACCATGTCATCTACGTAGAGTAGCAATATAATAACACTAAATCCTTCATGTAGACAAATAGAGATGGGTCTTTTTTGATACAAAAAAAAGCCAAGCTTCAAAAGATAAGTACTTAACCTATCAAACTAGGCTCTTGGAGAGTATTTAAGTCCATATAAGGAATTATGTAGCTTGCAGACATGGCTACATTTTCTTTTGTCAATGAATCATATAGTCTGCTTCATGTAGACTGATTATGTTAGACGACCATACAAAAATGCATTTGTAACATCTAAATTTTTAATTTTCCAGCCCATAATAGTAGTTGTGTAGGACAAGTCTAACAGTGGTTGTCCTTACCTCTGGGTTGTAGGTTTCAAGGTAGTCAATACTTTTTTCTTGGTAAAACCCCTTAGAAACTAACCTAGCTTTTAATTTTTTTTCCAAGCTTCCATCAGCTTTAATTTTAGTTCTAAACACTCACTTGCAGCCTAAAACATACATAGATGGGTCATAGGGAACCAATGACCATGTATTAGTATCTTGTCAATTTGACAGCTTTTCTTTCATAGCAGTTGTCCATCCTGGATCCTTGAGAGCTGCTGATACAGTCTTAGGTTTAGAGTGAAATTTCTTTTGAGTCAGTAAAACATATTTGGAATTAGGTTTATATATTCCATATTTTAGTCTAGTTATCATCTGATGCTGATTGGGTTAAATTACAAGAGGTGACTGATTATTTTGGTGAGTTTGATGTGCTAGAGTTGAAGTGGATGAGTTTCAATAAACTATCATTGGTGATGATGAAGGAATGTTATCACCAATAAGAACATGTTCTGAGCCTACCGTACGCTCAAAAAACTCTCCATCACTACAAGTAGTATGTTCATACATAGATGATGACACATTTGGTGAGTTGAAGATAACAGGAAGATTGACAAATGAGTTGTCAGACTGTGAAGGTGCAGTGGAACTCAATAGAGGTGGAGAAAAAGCATATGTTGGTTGATTGAGTTATCAGGAGGTTGGTCATCAATTTTGTAGTGATCTTGTGAGATTTGAAAGCTTATTTGCCAAAATTCTAGCAGCTTTGTTTGCTGCACAGGAAGTGATTAATATTTATATGAAAAGGGGAAAAAAATTTCATCAAATAGCACATATCTACTAATGTAGGCTCTTCCAGTAGGTGAGTATAAGCACATATAACTCATGTACTTTTCATTGTAGCATAGGAAGACACAGGGTAGTGACCTAGGATAAAACTTATGGTGAGGCATAGTTCCGTAGCGTAAGGTAGCAAACACAACCAAATATTATGAGTTGTGGTTTTTTCCCAAATAATTTATGAAAAAGATTAAAGTTATCAAAAACAACTATTATAGGTAGTAGAGTGATGAGGAAATTAACAATAAAAAAGACTCCACCCAATAATTTTGAGGTAGTTTGTTGTCAAACATCATAGACAAGCCTAGCTTTGTCAAGTGTATGTGTTTTCTTTCTACTAACTCATTATATTGGGAAGTATATGGACAGGAGATATGTTGTTGAATTCTAGAGTTTGCTAGTTGTATTAGAAACTTGGTACTTATGAATTCTCCTCCCCATCACATTGAAAAAATTGAATTTTAGGCTTTAGTTGTGTTTCTACTATAGATTGAAACATGCAAAATATACTAAAGAAGTTAGCCTTTGATTTGAAGGGATAAAACCAGTAGTATCTGGACCAAGGTCTATGAAAACTACATAATACTTATAGCCTCAAATAGATAGAGTAGGTGATGGTCTTCAAAGATCACAATGAACCCTCTTTAGTGGACCTGAAACATAAAAAGTAGAACTATTAAAAGGTAATCTAGTGATTTTTTCAATCTACATGCTTCACGCATAGTATTGTTTTCTTTGCTGAAAGAGATGAGCTTATTTGATGAGAGCTGCTGCAAAACTGAATTACTAGGGTGCCCAGCCTTCTGTGCCAGACATCCTCACTTGTAAATTTTTTCCTAGAACATATTAGAGATTGGGCTTGTTCATCCTTCAACATATATAGACCCTCAAGGCTTCTTCCTAGACTGAGCACTTTCTGAGTTAGCTTGTCCTTTACAAACACATTGTCACAGTCAAACTCAAATGAACATGGATATTATTTAGTCACCTTTGAGACAGAAAGTAGGATTTAGAAATATTAGGACATACTAAAACATCAATGAGCATTAGTTTACCTCAAGATGAGGGTAAAATAGTGTGTCATGTGTGAGTTATAGGCAAAAACTCACAATTACCTACCATGACCATGTCTGACCCATTGTATGGCTGCGAGTGTTAAAGGTTATGTTTGGAGTTTGTGATGTGAACAGAGCCCTAGTGTCATGATACCATTTTTGTTTGCGTGTTCATAGACATATGTTATACGTAAGGCAACTAAGGCAGATGGTGTGTCTTTTAGCTGATAGGCATAATCAAATATATGCCAATATTTGAGAGCCTGGTGTCCTGGTATTCTACAAATATGGCACTAAGGTATGGTATCTTCTCCAAAGGAGCTAACTGAGCTTGAAGATGACATTGAGGAAGGAGAGATTTGCTGGGGAAAACCTCTTCCTCTGGTAGAGAAGCCTCTGCCTTGTCTTCTATAGCCTCTCCCTATGCTTCCAAAATATTGGGAGTTGCTAGTTCTAACAGTGTTGAAGGCAAGGTGTGGAGAGACATATTCTGTTGTGTAAGTCTAGATTCTGTTGTGTAAATCTATATTATGTTGTCATAGTTGGTCAACTTGGGTATTACATCTCCAAAGGTGGGCTTGGGAGTTAAGTCCATTGAACTTTCAATACTGGTTTTGATAGGTTCATATTCTCTTCCCAACTGATATAACACAACAAATATCTTCATGGTCTCAGGTACTGGGCTACCAATAGAAGATACCTGGTCACACAATGCTTTGACCTCCTGTAGATAGTTTGTCATGGGTTTGTCTTCTTTTTGTGTAGTTTGTAGATTTATTTGGAGCTCAAAGAGTCTTGAGGATGTAACACGATTGAAGTGCCTTGCAAGAGCAGTCCAAACATCATAAAAGGTTAGACAGTTTGCCATGACACTGAGTATGTCTTCAGAGAAAGAGCCCATCTGCCATGCCTTAACAACATGGTCTCCACGAAGCCATTATACAATTCTGGATTATGTGCTACCCCATCTACTTCTCCAATGCATGGGACTTGGATGGTTTGAGCAGGGGCGGCAAAGACACCATGAACAAAACCCAAAAGAATCTGACCAATAAGAAAAGATTCAAACTGGTTTCTCCATAGAATGTAGTTCCTTTCATTGAGTTTGGCAGTAACACAATTTGAAATGTTGAAAACATGATAATTTTGAGCTTTCATGGCTCGAATACCATGTGAGAGAATCCAAAGTGGTGGATTCAAGTTTTAGAACATTATTAGATAAAAAATAAGATTATGAAATAGCTTATTAAAGCTTTATTGTACTAAAGAAAAGAGAAATATTGTAAAATTAGACTGTCACCAAGAACACTAAGATAGTAGATTAATATTCATAAATTAGATTGAAGGAAATAGTTGTTTAGAAACAACTTCCAAAGTTACATTCAAGAACCTTAAATATATATATATATATATATATATTAGCCTAACTTGCTTGAAAATCCTAATTATATGGGACAAATTGACTTGCACAAAACATTAAAATAGCTTTATATAGTTGCCAACTCCCTTGCTTTGTTTCATTTATGGTTTTACTCAATGCACACCATGTGCTCGATAAAATGTCACATAAAGTTTTTAAAGTTGAACATTGGATATGAAGCAAGGAAATTGTAGAATCTATGTAGGTTTGGGTAATGTTTGGTTGTTAAGTGATGGGTCTTAGAAAATTCAGAAACTTTGTGGGAAAGAATGGTTAAAAGTACTTCTGAGGGGCTAGAAATAGATTCTCCACTTATCAAAAGAATACCTCTGAGTGAGCAAACTAGATCTCCAAGTATATACCACATTTTTTATATGGTTTTGAAGACGATCGACAATATATCTCTAAAGCAAGTTAAGCAAGATATCTACATCTCTATGTGATGCATCGACTACTCAAGTTTCTACCAAGCCAACCAATTCAAGCTTTCAAACTTAGCATCATGTGTTCACCCGACACAAAGTTTGCAGGGGAGTATTGATAGGCTTATAATTTAATTCCTAAAACTAATACTGCAGAGAACAGATCAATGTAGTAAAGTATAGGGTCGAATCCCACAGAGACCAGAATGCACGATCAATTAAAAACTCGAAATGGCTAAAGCTAGAATAAAAGGAGTGATTGTGAATCAAAACGATAATTAAAAAGCGGTTTAAAACTTATAATATAAAAACGTCAGACATTAGGGAAATCCGTAGGTATTCAGGTTTAAATTCAAGTTAACATGCAGGATTTTAGATTGAAAATAGTTCTCAACGTGAAAAACGAATGCAGTTTAATCTTCTCTCGGAGTATTAAATCCTATGATCAAATCGTCATAGACAAATTCTCGCCGTCTTTAAAACGATTCGATCATGCATTATATGCACATATTCAATTGTTCATAAGCATTAANTATTAACCTAACATTCAAACCTGGTTTCCCTAGGAAACCCTAAAACCTAACTAGCGAACTACTCAGACATCTCAATGAAAACACAAATCAAATTATGAGAAGAACACATAGTAGAAATCAAATAAAATAGATATATAAAATTGGGTTCAAGAATTTCTTCTCCAAATACAGGTTCAGGAATTCAATCCCCAAGTAAAAGCTCTCAAGTTTGCAAAAAGATAAAAGATAGAATAATAAAACCTAAAACC
>OVBE01009516.1:0-12853 GCA_900406425.1 Iberis pinnata | reverse complement strand
AAAAAAAATCTACAGTTACAAATATATCTGCAGTCACAAAGATATCTGCAATTTCAACATAAATCTACGAGAACAAATATGCAATATAAATAAATCGGCAATGTTATTTAAAAATCTGCGACAAAAAATCGGCAAAAGAAAAAAAAATATGCGGTGACGTCGAAAATTCGGCGGTGACGTAGACGTTTTGAAAAAATCTGCGGCCAAATAGACAAACAAATCTGCGAAAAAAATTTGCGATACAAAAAATCTGCAACGCAAAACAAATCTGCAAGAACAAATCTGCGAAAACAAATCTACAACACAAACAAATATGCATTACAAAATTTCGCAGATTTTTTTTGCTCCTGAAAATGCGGTGGCATTTACGTAAATACTAGACAACTTTTTTCTCTCTCATCTAATTAATTTTTTTTCCAGCTTTTTTGTTTGTTCATGACTGAGGAGTAGAACGGANACGCAAAACAAATCTGCAAGAACAAATCTGCGAAAACAAATCTACAACACAAACAAATCTGCATTACAAAATTTCGCAGATTTTTTTTGCTCCTGAAAATGCGGTGGCATTTACGTAAATACTAGACAATTTTTTTCTCTCTCATCTAATTAATTTTTTTTCCAGCTTTTTTGTTTGTTCATGACTGAGGAGTAGAACGGAATTTAACGAAAATTGAGTTATTTCAAGCAAATAAAGAAAATATAGGGTTATTTCAATAATTAATTGAAAAATATAGGTAAAGTATGTACTTTTGTCTTACTCAAAAGGTAAAAAAATTGAAGAAGTGAAAAATGCTGAAATAAAGGTCAATTTGGTCTATCTCCACTAAATAGTTGGGTAGAAAACATAAAAATGAAATAATCTGCGGTCCGCGGACGAAGAGAGAGAGTGTGGGACCCATGGAAGCTTACGTGACTTTTGGTTAATTTCAACTCGGACGCATTACTCGAATCTCAATAAAGCTATGGTCACTTTCACCAATTTCAAAAGTTATATATAAAAAATAAAATAATACTATTATTTTCATTACAACCTCTTCTTCTCACTGTCTTTGCAAATAAATATCTTCTTCTCTCTCCTCTCTCGATCACACGAAGCTGCCATGTCCACCGTTCCTATTGAGCATCTTCTTCACCATTGTCGACTTAGCCTCAACTCTCCTAGAGCTAGAGGCTTGTGGCCTTCCTCGTTGAATTTCCGTTGTCATTTCACTTCCAAGAAACTACACTCAATTGGAAGAAGCACCGGTTCCGGCACGACTTTAGGTTTTCGAAACTCGGAGCGCAGAAGGTCCTTAGCGATTCTGGCTAGCTCATCCGATACCGCAGTCGTCGAAACCTCTCAATCGGATGATGTCGTTTTCAAGGAGAATTTCCCCGTTCAGCGAATCGAAAAGGTTTTTCCTCAATCCCCAGTTGCTCTTCTTTGTAATGCATTTTTCACAAGTCTGGCTAATTCATAGAAGATTGAAGTTGCAAAGTAGTTACTGAATTTGATTGAATGTAGTTTTCATGCTGAGTCGATTTACTCATTTCTGAATCGACGAGTCATTTTTCATTGACTCATACGGTGTGCTTTTCTGAATGTAACGGGTTTTATTTTTATTTAAAACGATAGGCGGAAGGAAAGATTTACGTTCGATCAAAACAAGTGAAAGAGAATAATTGGCAGCTGAGTGTTGGATGTAGTCTTCCTGGAAAATGGATCATTCATTGGGGAGTTTCATATGTGGGTGATATTGGCAGGTCCTTCCACTTTGTCTCATTTCTTTTTTCTTTCCTCATTTTCATCAATGGTGGAATCTGATTAGCTTGATGTTCTCTACCTTTTGAATTTGACAGTGAATGGGATCAACCTCCGGAAGATATGAGACCACCTGGCTCAGTTGCCATTAAAGTACTACTCGTTGTTCTTTTTTCGTTTTGGTTACTGTTACTTTGGATACTTGTAACACTTTTTTTATATGTTGTATCAGGACTATGCCATAGAGACACCTTTGAAGAAGTTATCTGAAGGAGATTCGTTTTATGAAGTTACTATAAACCTTAATCTGGAGAGCTCAGTAGCAGCTCTCAATTTTGTTTTAAAGGTTTTGTTGATTATCTCTTTGCAACAAAGCTAATTGTTCGTCTGCCCTTAGATGTGCATTTATTTTGAACTGTTGTTTTCCAGGACGAAGAAACTGGGGCATGGTATCAGCACAAGGGGAGAGATTTTAAGGTTCCTCTTCTGGACTATGTTCCGGATGGTGGAAATTTGATTGGAGCAAAGAAAGGCTTCGGTAATTGGCCAGGTTTTTTATATCTTTCAGTGTCGACTACTTTTTATGCTAGATAGTTACAATTATTTTCTGGAACTACAGGCTTGCATTCTTATACGCAGGCTTTCTTTCATCTCTGTATCCGTAACTATTTCCTCATTCTTTTTGAGTTATGTAGAACTAAAACTTATGTAATCAAGTGACTTAACAGAGTTTAGTATTGCACCAGACCTTCTTTGAATCTTTAACCTGATTGTGTCTTGCTTTGGTTCTCTAGGTGCTCTTGGTACAAAAATCATTCTCAAACCAGATGAGCCCCATGCAGAAGTTCAAGAAAAAAGCACGAACTCATCTGATTTGACAAAAGAAAGAATAGCTCTTGAAGAGTTTTACGAGGAGATACCAATCAGTAAACAAGTTGCTGATGATAATTCTGTCAGGGTCATTGCAAGGAAATGCCCTGAAACTTCTAAGAACATTGTATTGATTGAAACTGATTTACCGGGTGATGTCACAGTCCACTGGGGAGTTTGCAAAAATGGGAGTAAAAAATGGGAAATTCCAGCTGAACCTTACCCAGAAGAAACATTTTTGTTTAAGAATAAGGCATTGCGCACTCGTTTACAGGTAAGTGTAGAAGTATGTTCCTTGATAAGAATTGAATGTTCAGATTTGGAACAATAATCACTTTTTCTGTGTCTCTTCTATGAAAATCAAAATTAGTTCCTGGTAAGCACCTGGCCATGTTGTTAAAGGTCCAAGTACCCTTAAGATTGTGCAGGCCTGGTTTTTAACTTAACATTAGGGTGGTTAACAACACAATAAATTTGGTTCTTCGTTTCTAATACACTCTGGTAGACATTTACTTTGGTTTGCATACTTTTGGCACACAATGCCATTGCTATGTCCTTGCTGCTGCTTCCAAATATTTTTGTGGGCACAAGGAGATCATTTCATTTTGGCAACAAAAAAAACTACATCTTTTGTTTACATTCCTATGAGATTATTCTTTTTTTTTAAGTAGTGACTTTGTCTAATTGTTTATGCATATGAATGTTCTGCAGCAAAAAGACGGTGGAAATGGATCTTTTGGTTCATTCTCTCTGGATGGAAAGCTTGAAGGATTATGTTTTGTTCTGAAGTTAAATGATAATACTTGGCTAAATTATATGGGCGAAGACTTTTATGTCCCTTTCTCTACTTCAAGTAGCTCGCCCGTTGAAACTGAAGCTGCTCAAGTGAGTGAAAACACATTGAAAACAGATAAAGAAATGTCCGCACCTGCATTTACAGATGAAATCATCACTGAGATAAGGAACTTGGCAATTGACATTTCTGCTCATAAGAATCAGAAGACAAATGTAAAAGAAGTGCAGGAAAACATTCTTCAAGAAATTGAGAAACTTGCTGCAGAGGCATATAATATCTTTAGAAGCACCACTCCCTCTTTTTCTGAGGAAGATGTTTTAGAAGCAGAGGCTGAAAAACCTGAAATTAAAATTTCCTCCGGAACTGGCTCGGGATTTGAGATATTATGCCAGGGATTCAATTGGGAATCCCATAAATCTGGGAGATGGTACATGGAACTTAAAGAAAAGGCTAAAGAATTAGCTTCACTTGGATTTACTGTTCTGTGGCTACCTCCACCGACGGAATCTGTGTCACCTGAAGGGTACATGCCTAAAGACCTGTACAATTTGAATTCCAGGTGAGTGACCAGATTGTTTATTGTAGCTTAGTTGGTTGCTGTTTTTATTTTTTTTGGTCTTAAATGCATAATCAGCCAGCAGTGGAAATTTTAATATCTTAGGAGATCAACAATAACTAAGGCAGTAACATTATGCAGTGGGTAGTGTGTATTAAGTAAGGAAAAAATTATAGGATGTATCTTGATTTTTCCATCTCCTTGTTTGTTGTTACAAACTTACAGATATGGAACTATTGATGAGCTAAAAGATACCGTGAAGACATTTCACAAGGTCGGGATCAAAGTTTTGGGTGATGCCGTTTTGAATCACCGCTGTGCACATTTCAAGAATCAAAATGGTGTTTGGAATCTATTTGGAGGGCGGCTGAACTGGGACGATAGGGCAGTAGTTGCAGATGACCCTCATTTTCAGGTATACGCTTGCTTTCTCTGGGATATAAAATAAAATGCAGCTTCAATCCTCTTCTGTTTTTGAGGTAGATAAGGGGCTTATGATCTTTAATTAACACTTAATGGTATAATCAACTAATTCGGTGTTTTAGGGTAGAGGAAACAAGAGCAGTGGAGATAATTTTCATGCTGCTCCAAACATAGATCACTCTCAGGATTTTGTTAGGAAGGATATCAAGGAATGGCTATGCTGGATGAGGTAAGTTCAAGTTCTACTGATTCTTTTGGCTTTAATCTGCTGATTTGTTTGGCGTCGTCTGATTTCACTGGCTGTTTCGATTTACCTGCAGAGAAGAAGTTGGTTATGATGGATGGAGGCTTGACTTTGTAAGAGGGTTTTGGGGAGGTTATGTAAAAGACTATATGGATGCTACTAAACCGTACTTTGCGGTTGGTGAATATTGGGATTCTCTAAGTTACACATATGGGGAAATGGACTACAATCAGGACGCACATCGTCAAAGGATTGTTGATTGGATTAATGCAACAAGTGGAGCTGCTGGTGCATTTGATGTAACAACCAAAGGAATTCTTCATACGGTACTAATAATATCCATCTTGTAGCGTCTGATACAACATTGGGTTTGAGTGTATAATATGTGGTAGCTTTTATGTGCAAAGGCGCTTCAAAAATGTGAATATTGGAGACTCTCAGACCCAAAAGGGAAGCCTCCTGGTGTAGTTGGATGGTGGCCTTCTCGTGCTGTAACATTCATAGAGAATCATGACACTGGCTCTACTCAGGGCCACTGGAGATTTCCGGGAGGGAAGGAAATGCAAGGATATGCTTATATCTTGACTCATCCAGGAACACCAGCAGTTTTCTTCGACCACATCTTCTCGGATTACCATTCTGAGATTGCCTCTCTCCTCTCTCTCAGGACCAAACAAAAACTCCACTGTCGGAGTCAGGTCAAATTAGTTTCAGGAACTTACAATCTCATTGCTTACTTATAGGAAATGAAAGAGTACTAAACCTCCTTTGTTTTCTCATCAGGTGAAAATAGACAAAGTGGAAAGAGATGTATATGCAGCAATAATAGATGAAAAAGTTGCAATGAAAATCGGACCAGGGCATTACGAACCACCAAGTGAATCTAAAAACTGGTCTGTAGCGGTTGAAGGCAGAGACTACAAGGTGTGGGAAACATCTTAAGAAGCAGGTAATATATATATATGTAATATGCATGCCTAGTAAATAAAGATTTTCCAGGATCAAAGTAAAGATCAATAAATAAGCTTATACTGGAAATGTAATGCAGGTGGGGGCTAGAAGCAAAACATAAGATTTTATCCCAAATTTTATTGAGAACTCATTCATATTGTTTGTATCAGCATTCTGGGTTCTTGTAACGTGTATTGCATATATATGTATAATGTGTGTAAGAATATATATTAAGATGAATAAAGCAGTCAAGAGGATATATTTTGTTACTGCAAATCTGTGGTTTTTTTTGCAGCTTCATAGCAATAAAGATTAAACATTAACAAAAAATCCGCTCTACCCTCTACTTGATATAAGGTTGGATAGAAATATATACTTTTGTTTATTTCTATACTTTTGTCGGTGGTTATTTGTTATTATATTTAATTACTAGAAATTCTACAAAATGTCATCAAAGGTAAATCGAGGAAAAAATACAACATTTTAATTATTCTAAAATATTATTTTGAGCATTTTAATTATTTTATATTCGTAATATTTTTGGAACAAAATTTTTGATTTTTATACAAAATAAAAAAGAATTTTCAAAAATAACATTTTTTTAATTAGGGTTACAAAAATATGACAATCTTAATTATTCCAAAAATACTACAAAATACCACAAATTCCAAATAAATTTTTAAATTTTAATTAAAATTTTCTAAAATTAAACACTAAACTTTTTAAAACTAAACCTTATACTTTTTTTGGCTATTGGCCTTCCACCTTTTTTCGCCGTCGGCATTGCGCGATGAGTCTTGTACAACTTTTCTCTTGTTTTTTTTTTTATTTTTATTTTTCAGTTTCTAGTAGGCGCTGCTTCCTGAGATCTTTCTGTTGCTCAAACCCCTTTGCTCGTTTGTTGGCTCCTTTGTCTCCCCTTCGTCAGACTGACTACTTCCTATTGTTTGAATCAAGGTCACTTGGAACCTGCATGCACTTCACTTTAATTTTTTCTCATGCAAGTTCTATCCTTCAAGCCACAATCATCATTGTCGATGCATGTGGTTCCAATGGAGCTCTCGCGGTCAGCTATAGTAGAGACATGGCGGTCCCACTTGCATGCGCCGTTGCATGCGGAGATATGAGCGAACAACGGTATGCTCTTGCTGGATCTTCAGTGTGGCATGCATGGTGCTCTTTCGGCGACAAGTTTCTTAGAGTAGGTCTCGGATCAGTTGTAAGTCTTCCTTGACGGGCCATAGTTTGGGACACTTAAAAATAATGGGTTTGTATCTTATCTTTATGTCTTATTTTGACATGTAAGCTTATTACGTATCAAGGGATCTCCTTCTGGGAATCCGGTTTCTATGTTCGGTTCTCATCTTGGTTGTCAACCAAATTATCGGGATGTTTGGTTACCGTCACTTTCTCGAGGGTTTACCTTATGTTTCAATATTCTTCTTATTTGAACTAAATATCTTGGGTTAGTTTTAGTACCTTCATCTATGGGTGGGTGAGTCCAAGTTCCCTACAAACATTATATTTGTTCTTAAATTTGTTCCAAGTAAGTTTTCTTCCAAATCTCTCATCAAACTTATTCATGATAAACTCTTTTCCAGTTGCATCCATTCCTGCCTTTGTTTTGTTCCCTTTTTGTGTTTCATCGATAAATAGTTCAAGAAAATACCGACACTCTTCATCGGTCCAATTCTAATAACAATTTTTATGAGTCAAATGAACACAAAACTATAATACATTCACACACACACACCAATCATTCATAAAATCAGTAAAAGAAAAGGTCACTTACATCTTCATTATTTATCTTCTTATAAAGCAAGCAAAACCCACAAACCTGCAATCATAAGAATTCAAGTTAAAATATATGTCGTTTAACTTGAATTCTTTTTACAGAAGTTAAGGTAACTGAATTTAAGTCTTTTACAAAAGTTTAGTAGATAGAAAAACATAAATGTTTAATTCAAGAACAAAGACTATAAAAAGTAAAAACATAGTCCACAAATGACTGATGGTAGAAACAGGGGAAAAAAAACAAAGAAAATTAGTTGAAATTGGTGTTTCATCATCTTCAAAGTTTGTATAAGATTTCAAAATCGGAAGCTTCTTATGAATATCTAAAGGGCTTGGTCTAAAAGATAGCCTACTCATTTCTATACACAACACAAAGTGAAAATCTATCTATATACTATAATAATAAGTTTTATCATCTTCAAAGTCTTTATAAGATTTCAAAATCGGAAGCTTCTTATGAATATCTAATAGTCTTGGTCAAAAAGATAGCCTACTCATTTCTATACACAACACAAAGTGAAAATCTATCTATATATTGTAATAATAAGTTTCAAACAAAACAGTAAAGCAATCAAATGAGAATTTTCAAATGATCTAGGCAAGACGGAAGAAGAAGAAGATCTGGAGGCGACAAAAGTGGCTGGTGTAAGATTAGAGCAGATTTGATAAGAACGGAAGAACTAATCAACTAACCTGGAAATGGAGAAGATGAATCGTACAGGGGAGAGGACTTGCGATCTTCGGCACAAGAAGAAATGAAGATGTAGGTTTAGGTTTTTTTGTAGTTTCTTAAAACTTTAAGGGTATTTTAGTCAGTTACTGGTTTTTTAAAATCTGTCGTTGAATGTCTCCGTGTGTTGCTGGTCTAGGTAGCGATCGGTTTTTTCTGTCGCTGTCGTCCAAACAAGTCGTTGCGACCAGCGACAGGCAAACGAACAACAATCTATCGCTGTCGCTGGTCGCTAGCGACAAGTAAACGAACATGGCCAAAGTAAAGATCAATAAATAAGCTTATACTGGAAATGTAATGCAGGTGGGGGCTAGAAGCAAAACATAAGATTTTATCCCAAATTTTATTGAGAACTCATTCATATTGTTTGTATCAGCATTCTGGGTTCTTGTAACGTGTATTGCATATATATGTATAATGTGTGTAAGAATATATACTAAGATGAATAAAGCAGTCAAGAGGATATATTTTGTTACTACAAATCTGTGGTTTTTTTGCAGCTTCATAGCAATAAAGATTAAACATTAACAAAAAATCCGCTCTACCCTCTACTTGATATAAGGTTGGATAGAAATATATACTTTTGTAGCATTAGATCTCTCTTTATTTCTATACTTTTGTAGCATTAGATCTCTCTTTATTTCTATACTTTTGTCGGTGGTTATTTGTTATTATATTTAATTACTAGAAATTCTACAAAATGTCATCAAAGGTAAATCGGGGAAAAAATACAACATTTTAATTATTCTATAATATTATTTTGAGCATTTTAATTATTTTATATTCGTAATATTTTTGAAACAAAGTTTTTGATTTTTTTATACAAAATAAAGAAGAATTTTCAAAAATAACATTTTTTTTAATTAGGGTTACAAAAATATGACAATCTTAATTGTTCCAAAAATACTACAAAATACCACAAATTCCAAATATTTTTTTGAATTTTAATTAAAATTTTCTAAAATTAAACACTAAACTTTTTAAAACTAAACTTTACACTTTTTTGGCTGTTGGTCCTCCACCCTTTTTCGCCGTCGGCGTTGCGCGATGAGTCTTGTACAACTTTTCTCGTGTTTTCATTTTTATTTTTCAGTTTCTAGTAGACGCTGCTTCCTGAGATCTTTCTGCTGCTCGAACCCTTTTGCTCGTCTGTTGGCTCCTCCGTCTCCCCTTCGTCAGACTTGACTGCTTCCTATTGTTTGAATCAAGGTCACTTGGAACCTGCATGCACTTCACTTTAATTTTTTCTCATGCAATCCTTTAAGCCACAATCATCATTGTCGATGCATGTGGTTCCGATGAAGCTCTCGCGGTCAACTATAGTAGAGACATGGCGGTCCCACTTGCATGCGCCGTTGCATGCGGAGTTATGAGCGAACAGCGATATGCTCTTTCTGGATCTTCGGTGTGGCTTACATGGTGCTCTTGCGGCGACAAGTTTCTTAGAATAGGTCTCGGATCAGTTCTAAGTCTTCCTTGACGGGCCATAGTTTGGGACACTTAAAAATAATGGGTTTGTATCTTATCTTTATGTCTTATTTTGACATGTAAGCTTATTACGTATCAAGGGATCTCCTTCTGGAAATCCGGTTTCTATGTTCGGCTCTCGTCTTGGTTGTCAACCAAATTATCGGAATGTTTGGGTACTGTCACTTTCTCGACGGTTTACCTTTTGTTTCAATATTCTTATTTGAACTAAATATCTTGGGTTAGTTTTAGTACCTTCATCTATGGGTGGTTGAGTCCAAGTTCCCTTCGAGGGATGGTAAATTTCGTCATGGGATCGAGTACCCATTGTGGGTATCTCTTAATCTAATATACTATCTTGTTAACGAAAAACAAAATTCTTAAAATTTAGTATTTATAATTTAGTATTTATGTTTGTGATGTTTTGAAAGAAAAAACATTTTAATGATATAATTGACAATTTATGATATTTTTTGAACTTTAACTTATTTTTATAGTATTAAGTGCAATTACTTTGACATAAATAAAATTGATATTCTTTTTTCACATTAAAAATGGTAATTTTGGAACGAAAATTATAAAATTGTGTTTTGGAACTTTTAATTATTGATAAAAGGATAGTAAATTTTGATGTACGTATTTACGTAAGGTGTTTGGATATTTAGAGAGATAATACACCACCGAGTCATGTTATTTTATCGATATTTCATGTAAAAAAAAAGAATATTATAGTTTTCTCTCTCCACCTTTCTTTTTCTCTCAACTTTTTCTTCTCCCAGACTCAAATCTAGAGTTGAGACATAAGGAGAGTTTCAGAGGCAGTGAGCCCTCTTTCGTCGTTTGAGTGCGACTCCTGCACCATTTCCCCGGACTCGTCGGCGAGAACCAAAGTCGGCAAGTTCACCTTTCTCTCTTTTCTCCCTAAGCTTCTCAAAAGCTGCATCTCCTCTTCTCTTCAGTTCACGATGGCTTCAGACGACGATGAAGAAGATCCATGGGGGCAGATCCGGCCAGATCCGCCCATATACGCCTCTACATGTAGCACGGAAGTCGGTGGCGAAGAGACGATAGGCCTCAAGCGTCTGGTTTATGGGTCGACTAGCTGGCAGAGAGAAAAGTTGTGCCTCCTTGTGGTGCTCCAGGGACTGCCGCCACCGAGAGACATGGCCAAACCAAGCCCCATGGGTTTTCTACTCGTCTTAAAAACCAGGCTGGAAACCTACCGTCCTCCTCTCAAAACGTTGTGGCTATTACAGAGCGGGAAGTCGACCATTACATACATGAACTATGACCATATAACTAGTTTATACAGAAAATTAGTAGCAATGCAAATTCATACACAAACTATAACAATTTGTCAATTTATATCCAGTCTATCCTTTTTTGCTAATTTCATCAAAATCGTTAACAATGTTTAATTTACAGTTAACCGAGCAGAGTCAGCATCCACGNGCAAATTCATACACAAACTATAACAATTTGTCAATTTATATCCAGTCTATCCTTTTTTTGCTAATTTCATCAAAATCGTTAACAATGTTTAATTTACAGTTAACCGAGCAGAGTCAGCATCCACGTAAGTTTTTGGTTTAATTAAGAAGCAAAACAACGTTGTTTTGGTTAAAATTCTCACTAACCAATTTTAACCAAAATGACATCGTTTTGAACATAAAAAATAAACTTGAGCTTTCTTCCTAAATCGATTTGAGTATATGGGTTTTGAAATTCATGGAACTTTTACCTTAGAGAAGCGAAAAAGTCACTTGCTTTGCTGGTCATGGAACTCTGTATGTATAGAAATTAAAAAGTCACTTGCTTAGTCTCTGATTTGGGTATGATTTTTGTTGTCTTTTAATTTAGGACACTAGTCTAGTTAATCTTGAACTCTGATTAAAAAAGATTAGTAAAAATTGGATCTTTTGAAATTGATTTAGTGTGGGTTTTGATGTAGTGGTGCCTGACTTTCCATTGATTGGGAACTTACTGCAATTGAAAGAAAAGAAACCTCACAAGACTTTCACTAAATGGTTACAACTTCATGGTTCAAGTAACTCTATTAAGATGGGTTCTTCTTCTCTTATTGTCCTCAATTTAAGCGAAACCGCCAAAGAGGTTAGCTATATAATCAATTTATGTGAAGGAACTCGGTGTGAATTTATCGACAGACGACATCTTTAAGATTTTAGTACATGATATGATGGAAGGTGCAATTCCCTTACTGGTAATGGATTCCAAATAAAAATTTTGAAGCAAGAAGTAAGCAAAAGCATAAAAACATAGTTGTGGTTATGAATGCTCTGATTCAAGATCGACTGAACTAGAGCGATTCATAATCGATATGGTTTTGTTTAATATTTTTTGTTTCTTGCTTTCCTTTTCTAATCCGATCTCGATTTTGAACAAACGACCTCTCCCTTCGTATGATTTCTTTTCTTTACAGAGATTTGTGCGGAAATCGAGTTACGAAGAAAACTCAAGTTTTTTTTGTATGTTCAAATGACGCCGTTTGGTTGAAATTGGTTAGTATAATTTTAACCAAAACGACGTCGTTTTGCTTCTTAATTAAACCGAAAAACTTACGTGGATGCTGGCTCATCTCATTTAACGATAAATTAAACACCGTTAAAGATTTTAATGAAATTAGCACAAAAATGTTAGAATGTGTATAAATTGACAAATTGTTATAGTTTGTGTATGAATTCGCATTGCTGATAAGTTTCTGTATAAATTAGTCATATGGTCATAGTTTGTGTATGTAATGGATGACTTCCCATTACAGAGCAGTCTCTTCTTTCCTTCCAAAATCATAAGTCGGAGTGGGTGGTGATGAAACTCGTCTGGGCGAAGTTCTCACTGCCTCGGAGCCGCCGCCGGGTCGTCGGTGGCATGCCCCGGCGAAGCTGCAGCTTGACTGCGGTGACGGTACAAATTTTGGTTCTCATTCTTAGTACTAGGGTTTTTATTTTGTAAATGGACTCGGGCTTTTTTAGGATTTTGTAAAATCCCAATCCGAATTGGGGAATTGAGCCTGAGATGTATTTTCAGATTAGTTTCTGTGTTAATTTAATTGTTATGAGCTTATATTTTGTCTAATAAATAAAATCTTTTAAAAAACTAAAAAATGTAAAACCGCGGGTTTAAACAATTAAACAGATCCTACCAGGATCCGCGCCTTTTTTTTCTTTCATATTTTTACCTTTTCCTGTTATTTGTTTGTTATTTTATATATATATATATATATATATATATATATATATATATATATATATATGTCAAATATA
>OVBE01009515.1:0-15963 GCA_900406425.1 Iberis pinnata | reverse complement strand
CTAGTTTATGGAAAAGCTTGTCATCTACCTGTAGAACTGGAGCATAAAGCTACTTGGACTGTCAAGTTGTTGAACTTTGACATGAAGACTGCAGCAGAAAGACGTCTAATTCAACTCCATGAGTTAGAAGAAGTTCGACACATAGCCTATGAGAACTCAAAGATTTACAAATAAAGGACCAAAGTTGCCCATGACAAGAAGATCATTCCACGAGATTTTCAACCAGGTGATCAGGCGTTGCTCTATAACGCTCGCCTGAAGTTGTTCCCTGGTAAGTTAAAATCTAGATGGTCTGGACCGTTTACGGTCAAGGAAGTGAGACTCTATGGTGCGGTTGTTCTATTTGATCGCCAAGGTGGTGAGTTCGTTGTGAACGGTCAAAGGTTGAAGCTTTATCTAGCTACTTCAGAGCTTTCAGAGGTAACTGACATACCTCTTGCTGATCCTACCTCCAATTAGAGGTAAGTACTGTCAAGCTAATGACGATAAACAAGCGCTGAGTGGGAGGCAACCCACTATTTTTAGTGTTTTTATTTATTTATTTATTAGATCGAGTCAATCCCATTAGTAGTTACTAACTATCTAACATTTAGTTTTTTGAGTTCAATAAGTTTCAGAAGGATCCCAAGTACTTAAACTTTTTCAGAATGTTAGAATTTTTGTCCGTTCAATCTGCCCGATCGAGCAACATTAGTGCCCGATCGGGCACTTCTCCCTGGAAATTTTGAAGGCTTCAGATCGATCGAGTAAATNGGGGGGGGGGGGGGGGGGGGGGGGGGAATGTGAAAAGTTTGGTCCAAAAATTATGTTCGATCGGGCATTCCATTTGCCCGATCGGGCATTTCCCCCTGGAAATTGTGAATGAATTCGATCGATCGGGCAAAGAGACCACCAGATCGGGCAATAGCTTGGAACTTTTAGTCCGAGAAAAGGGATCGATCGGGCACATAACTTTCCCGATCGGGGAAATGTACCTGGGATTTTTCGTCTGATTTGCCCGATCGGGCAACCCCTATGCCCGATCGGGCACTTCTCTAGGTAACCGATTCCAACTTGGTTTAAACCGGATTTTGTATTCTAAACCGGATTTCCTGAAATTCAACAGGATTTTTCTCTTCTTCTTCCTCAATTTCGCGAAAACACCTCCCCCATCCCCATTGTTTTCTCTCAAACATCTCACAACTCTCTCAAACTCTCCAAAGTCTATCTCTCTCGATTTTCACTCGTTTTTGGTGATTTTGGACTCTAATCCACAAGATTTTTTGTGCTCTAATTGATTCTAGCCTCCTTTTCTCTATTCATCAAGGTAATGTTGAGCTTTCTCCTCTTTTTCCTCCGAAAATTAGGGTTTGTTTGGGTCCTTTTGAATATCTTGATTTTAGGGTTGGAATTGATGCTTAGAGTACCTTATTACTCTCTTTGATGCTTGATTGGATGAATGTATGTTGATTTGTTGAGTTTGGGTTGTGATTTTTAGGTTTTTACTTTGGGTGATTGGGGATTTAGTTTGATATTTGGTTTGGGTTATTTGTGTTCATTTGATGTCTAAGCTTGCATTCAGATTGATAGCTATTGATGTGGTTTCCGGTTCTAAGTGTGAAGGCAATTGCATGTGATTATTCCATGGTTCTTTTCTTGATTTCTTGTTAGGTTCACTTAACATTGTTCTAAATCATTGCTCACCATCGTTTAAATCTCTTGATATATTGATTAACATTGACTTTTGGTTTATATCTCATTTCGTTCCAATTTGAAGCATCTTGATTCTTGCTAGTTGAAACTAGTCATTGCTTGATCATTTGCTAATTGCTTCTTTATGTTTTTTGGTTTCTATGTCAATCATTCTTTCTAATTGATTGTTAGCATTGCTCAAGATATTGACAAACCATCGCTTTTTTGTTATGATTTGATCGAAACCTCATTTCTTCTTTTGAGTTCTTTCATTTCAGGAACATGGGACGTGCAAGAGACTCCGATCCTACCGCACCACCAGCCGCCAAGAAGACCAAGCCTACCGCTGCGGAAAAGGCCAAGGGAATTGCCTCAAGTAGCGAACCGACCATTGACCCCACTCTCATGAACCATCCTTGGCCAAGGGAGGTTGCATTACCTTTCCGCTGCAACCTTGATTTCACCATTCCCGAGCTCCGGAAACACAAGTCTAGGAAGGACATGAAGATTACAGACAAGTGGGACAGGTTTGATAGCATGTTCTACAACATTTTCATCCAGACCAAGTTCGAGCCTACTCGATTTGCCGAAAAGAATGTCCTACTGCATCTTGGGGCTCTTCACGATATCGAAGCCATGTTTCAGACCATCATATTTGGGAATTTTCCTTTCTGATCCTACCCATTGTACAAGGAGCTTTCCAAGCAGGTTCTCGCTTTGTTCCGAATTGTGAGTTCAGATTGCGCGGATCCTAAGCATCTTGCTATGTATGAGACCGAGGTAAAGTTCTTTGTTCTGGGACGTCTCTACAAGATTCCTATGATTGAGTTTTGTCCTATCTTTGGTTTTTATCCCTTTCCAAGACACCCACGTTTCATCACCTTCATGATCTTTGGGGTATCATTGCCCGTGGTCGTTTTGAATCCAAGAATGCCAAGATGACCTTAATTTGTAACTCGACCTTGCGCCTACTCAGTAAGATTATCAGTGTCACTTTCTATGGAAAGGAAGAAGCCGGTTCCCTTAGGAACCTAGAGTTGGAATTCATTCATTATGCCATCAGCCGATTCACCTTGGAGCATTATGAGATTAATCAAGACTGCCACACGCATGATGCCAACCTTGGTTGGTTGTTCGCTCAGTCTCTAGCGAGAGGAAATTTCTAGCAATGAGGAACCCGATAAGGACGGAATATATGGGTAGTTTGATTACTCCGCTCTTACAACATGTTGGGATTTCGCTTCAGCATTTTACTCAGGAGAAAGGTATGAACTGGGTTGATGAGAAATACATTTCTAACACCAAGTGGTTTGCTTTGTTTAGGTACTATCTCTTTGAGAACTTGGAGGGACAGGTTTGTGAGATTCGTATGCCGAACCCCGAGTTGACAAGCATCACTTCGTTTGCGAACGTTCAGTTCTTACCAAGTGTTAAGCACCTAGTCCAAGAACCCGCTGCCGTTACTAGAGCTCCCGGTAGATGCCGTCTCAACCAGAGACGTCGCAGAGCCGCAGGTGAAGATGATGATGATTTTCAAGCTAACGTTCCTGAGTTTCTTGACATAGAGGAGATGCCTGAGTATATCCTTCCATCGGTTCGTGACGATATGACTCAGGATGAGAAGATTGCATGACTCATGGACTCACAGCAGCGGAACAACAAGGTCATGCGGGACAACAACAGTCTTATGAGGAGGATCTTGAGGACCGTTTTTGGGTGTTTCTGACCACCGAGGAGACACACTGATGATGAGCGGGAGCATGAGGAGCATGAGTAGGATGCGGTGCAGCGAGATGTGGCTGGAGGATCAGATGGACGATCTGATTGACAGATTATCTGGACTTCTTTGTAGTATTTTTCTCACTTTTGAACTCATGTCATTTTCTATTTTTTCTGTTTTTGATACTTATTTATTTTCTATTTTGTCCTTCTCCTTGATTTATTCGGAACGGTGTGAAGTAAGTCTGGGGGAGGGAGTATGTACTAACGCGAATCTACTTTCATTTTGGTATTTTGTCAGAAATGATGAAATTTTTCGAAATTTTTGTTTTGAATTTGCTAGTCTTTTAGAGTCGAAGGAACCATGATCAAAACCGATGATGATAGTTAACCAAGTGTGGGTATGGTTTTCGATCTTTCTGGATTACTAACTTAGATTGATTGCTTAGATTAGGAATGGAAGCCCATTGTTGATTGCTTGTTTATGAAAGTTCTAGTCTTTAAAGTTATTGATGATTTGATGCTAGCTCTGCCATAATAGGATTTAATCTGAATTTCAAATATTCTTTTCTATGGTGTTGATTTACTTTGAGAATTAGGTACTTTTCTCTTCAATGTTCTGTAAAGCCGACAAGTTCTTTCAGTATGGTCCGGGTCCTTTCTCTCTCCCCTTCAGAAAAATAAAAAACCGGTTTATAAAAATTGTTGAAAGCGTGACCTAGAAGTCCGTAGTCATTGTCGGGGCTGTTGAAAAGCAGTTAGAATCATGAAAACACAGAAAAGTGCGAGAATGATAAGAAAAAAAAGAAAAGAAAAGAAAAACGCAGAAAAGTGGGAATCTTTAGAAAAAAAAGAAGTGAGAAAGGGAGAAAAAAGATCAAGACTGGAAGTCGGTTGATGTTCTGTTTGGTATGGGCATTTTGATAGAAAAAGTACTTGAGTAAACTGATTGATATACCATAGATGAGAATGCATGTATATGTACTTAAATGAATTTTAAAGAGCTAGTTGATATGATTTGATACTTTATTGATTTGAGATTTAGAGTATGAAACGGCTTATTAGTTTAGTGGTGGTAAACAGTCCAATCTAGGTAGTTGTTTGAGACTGGTGTCTTTTGGGATTTGAAACTGTGCTTATGGTTGTTGAGGTTTTGTGAGTTTTTGTGTGGTCCATTTTCAAACCTCTTCTCCGGATTGGATTTTGCTTTACTTGAGGACAAACAAAGATCTAAGTCTGGGGGAGTTGATATTACTCGGTTTTAATGCATTGTAGTGGGCATTTATGTCTGCTATTTTGCATTATTCCGAGACTTTTCCTTGCAAACTTGGTGTATTTTCAGGATTCTAGGTGTTCGGGTCATTTTGGAGCTTAAAGAAATATTTTAGGACATTTCAGAGCATTTCAGAAGTTTCAGAAGATGGACTAAGTGAAGAAATGATTTGCACGATCGGGCAACACATGTGCCCGATTAGGCAAATGTTCCTGGAAAGTTTCGAGAAATTTAATAGATCGAGCAATTTAAGAAGGATCGCGAATTAAGGAAATCTGCCCGATCGGGCATATGGAGATCGATCGGGCATATACCCCGAGAAGAATCTGAATTTTCCAATTTTACACAAAAGTCCTCAAATCCTATCTAAACTTCCATATTTTATATTTTTACTTGTTAGAACTATAAAAGTCTTTTGGCTTAGGTTTTATTACACATTTTTTACTTTTGCAATTTCGAGAGTTTTTACTAGGAGAAAAATTCCTGAACCTTGTATTTGGAGAAGAAATTCTAAACCCACTTTTTAATATATCTATTTTATTGTTTTCAATTATGTGTTCTATTCCGACATTGAATTGTGTTTACTTTTCTATGTCTGAGTAGTTCATTAGTTAGGTTTTAGGGTTTCTTAGGGAAACTAAGTTTGAATGTTAGGATTAACTTTGAAGGATTAAATTTTTTAGGTTCTTAATCTAAATTTGTTCTTAATGCATGAATTAGCTTGATCAACTAGTTCATGATTATAGGTTGATAAATACAAAGAGATTTGATTTAGAAACTTGACCTAATTTAGATCAATAAGTGTTTTTACTTGCGAGAGTATTGTTTTAAATGCTTATGAACAATTGAATCTGATTTTAATGCATGATCGAATTGTTTTAAAGATGGCGAGAGTTTGTCTCTGGCAATTCGAGCATAGGATTTAGTACTCCGAGAGGAGATTATTCAATATTCGTTTTTCATGCTGAGAACTATTTTCAATCGCAATCTTGCATGTTAACTTGACTTTAAACCTGGATACCTACGGATTTCCCTAATGCATAGCGTCTTTTATATATAAGTTTAAACCTTTTTTATTTGCCATTTTGAATTCGTTACAACAATCTATTATTCTTGCATTAGCCAGATTTGAAGTTAAAACTGAACGTGTACTTTCTGGTCTCTGTGGATTCGATACCTTTGCTATGCTACATTGAACTGTTCTCTGCACTATTAGTTTTAAGATTAAATTCTTAACCTATCAATTTTTCACGACCAATAATTACGTCAATCTCTGGCTTATATTCATCACCCAAGCCATCTAAGATATGTTTGATAAGATCATCTTGATGCATAGGTTTTTCGAGCAGCGCTAATTCATCAGTCTTCATTTTAATGATCTGGAGATATTCAGAGATGGACTTGGTGCCTTTAACGCACTGCTTTATATTATGTTTAAGTTGCCGAACGCGTCCCCTTTTCGCCAATCCATAAGTATCGGCGAAGATTTTCCAAACTTCATGAGTGGTACCTGCACTAGACACAATGGGTTGAACCGCAAGATTGATTGTTCGAATGAGAGCACTGTAAAGTAATCGATCTTGCCTGTGTCAAGACTGAAACAGATGATTAGTAGTTAAAGTACCATCAACAATAATTTGAGAAGAGGGAGTATTTGTAGAATCAAGAAAACCGTGAAGCTCATGGCCTTCAAGTTGAGCTTTGATATGTCGGCTCCACATAACGTAATTACAATCCGTTAAACGTATGATGTTGGACATATTGATTGAGAACAATGGATTGTTAGGATTATGTGGGTTGTAAATAGATGTAGTCTCAACAACAAGTGAATTCGTGGACATGATGAGAAGCAAAGAGAGAGACAGTAACAGAAGTAACATAGAGAGGAAGAAATAAAAAGGCAAGGTTCAAGAAGAAAAGAGATAGAAGTTCTGAAAACAGAGAAGAAACACGCAAAGAAGAAGAAAGTGGCGTGAGAAAGAGAAGATAAAAATTAGGATAGATCAAAAGCTCTTATACCATATTATAAAAAGATATTCTCTCTTGGAATATTTACAATATATATATATATATATATTCGATAACTATAGTAAAAACTATAGTAAAGGAAACTCTATATTACACAAGGAAGTAGCCGTTAGAAGATTGTAGAGTATCTTAGCTTATAAGTAATAGTGATTTTAGATGAGAAAGTAAATATACGAGTTTTAATTGGCTCGCCACATGTTAGTCTCTCAATGCTTTCGTTTTAGAATTACATTACTTTATTAGATAAGCTTCTCAATGCTTGAGTTTGGGAAAACATAACTTAGATAATATATATTATTTGTGTTATCGAGCAAATAAAAAGAACGAAAAAATATTGCATCTTATTATAATAAATTTTGATTTTTTATTTTCAATAATGATAAATATAGAAGAAAAATTATAACCAAAATATGTATCTTGGATAGTTTTGGCGTGATATAATTAAAATAAGTGACAATGACTTTGAATGGGAAAGTTAATGTATACGTTTGTAGGGACGTGCCACATGTCAACTTTTCAATTATTGAATTTGGAAAAGTTTATTTTATTAGATAATTAAATCGATTTGGCATTATAGTGAATAGAAAATGAAAACACATTAGGAGATACATAAATAATAGCTTAGTTAATAAATCATTGATTCAGAATACATAATACAAAGGTAGGAAGATGTATTGAATAGAAGAGATTGATGATGTTCAATATTGAGAGGTTTATTTTCCTTCATAACACTCACACATATAATGATCGGTGTATCCTTGACAAGAACCACCCATAAAACCTTGTTGAGTACAGTAAATGCTACACTTCATTTTTAGGTCGTGGCCATTTGTGTCTCGGCATTGTCTTCCTGTTGGATTTTGTGCTTCTCCAAAATCTATCATTTCTTTAAAAACAAAAAACTTTAAACATGACTAATTTCATTTTTCTTTATACGTATTATATATATTGTAAAGTTATTTTAATGAAATTATATCTCAAAAAATTGATTATACCTGAGGTTATAAGACAACATAAGCAAAGAACTAAGAAGAAAGAGACTTTGTTATATGTCATTTTCTGTCTTCTTATTACAATATTGCAGTATGTAAATTTAGATTGAGACTTTGTTAAATCCCACACATCCACATAAATAAGTTCAATGGATATATGATAAGGATACATTTTCTTACATAGCGATAAATCTAAATAGACATTTTTGACCAAATATTACCATAAGTGTCTCAATTAACTTCTTTTTTTGGTGGTGCAGAGATTCTAAACCAAATTTAAGAATATGATAAGGACACATTTTCTTACATAGCGATAAATCTAAATAGACATATTTGACCAAATATTTTCATAATTGTCTCAATTAACTTCTTTTTTAGTGGTACACATTCTTAACCAAAATTAAGAGTATTATATATTTATATTACTTTACTATTAATTGAGAAGTTTTAAATATAATTTTTGTATCTTTTTAATTATTTCCAACTTTAAAATTTATGCATGACAAGACCAAAATAAACATAGAATCGAACAAAACAAAACATGACATGACATATGACATATGACATACTGAAAAATTAAATCAAACAAAATTCACCTCCTTCAGTTGAATTAATCCAAATAAGACTATGTGGTGAATGCAATGTGAAAATCAATAAAATATTGTATAGTAAAAAAAATCTCACACGTTGCGTGGATGAAGATGTTTTTATTTATTCGGTTATTTTTCAAAGTCTTGTCATATCTTTGTATTCTATGTTTTGCTTATCTTAAACATCAAAGAGTTAATAAAAAATAAGCTAACGACATCAAATTGTATAATGAAGACAAAATGTGGACCTTCTTCAAATTTGACATTGTGCTCATAATTAAACAAAAGTCACTAAGACGTGAACATACAAGTTTGAAAAGGGTTCGATACATGTCAACTTCTCAATAACCGAGTTTGAAAATATCTTACTTTATTAGATAAGGTAAATGATAGTGGTTTTAGATGAGAAAATAAATACACAAGTTTTAATTGGTGAGACTTTGGGTAAAACCTTATTGGGACACTTTTTGCATAAAAAACAATTAATCCATTAACATCACACATAGGTAAATTGGGATTCAAATCGATTTTAAAATGACACGATATTTCTCTTTTGTTGAAATGTTATACTACATAAGAAAAAAGAGTTTACAAAAGGTTCAATGTGAAAATGAAACAAATCGCATAATCAAGCTTAACGAAACATAAGTAAAACAGAGAGATTTCTGAAAGAACAGATGGTCGATTATAGCCGTGAGCCAAGCCACAAAGAGAAGCCTGTCATAACCACCATCATTTTAGTATATCTCCACAATAAATATCATATATCATGAAATTCACCTTAAACTATGGTCACATTCTATTTACCTCCAAGAATAAAGTTTACAATCAATATCTCTTCATATTGGCAGTTTTAAACTTATATATCCCAAAATCATTGTTCAAAACCTTAAAACACTCAAAGGTTCATTTAAATCGGTTCACTATTTGTTAAACATATTATAACCACCTTTAAACCATATTAAACCGAAGTTAAGCCAAATTAAAACTAAACCCATTATGAAAAATCAACCTGAAGTGTTTCTCGTCTCCTTCATCCTCTACTGTTCATCTCCTTCAGGACCAAAAAAACTGTTTTTGCTTATATAAATGTTCTCCAACATGGAGTATCCTTTTTTGCTCATGGCATAGAGAATTTGGCATACAATCGATTTTATGAGAATTTCAGATTATAATTTTGTGGCAATGACAAAGTTTCTGAAAGTTGAAGAATAGCTCAAAGAGCTTTAATAAAAATACTGAACTCTCTTTTTTTATTGATTGTTGAAAAAGTAATCCGTACTTACATTACTTATATTGAATAAAGCTAAAATCCTTATTCTAATCATTTGCAAAGAGACAATTTTGACCTAGCCGCACATCATGAAAGGGTTGAATGTGTTTGTAGGCTATAATTGTTAAGGTGTATTGATCGTACCATCTGTACATATTATTTGTGCTCCATTGCTCTGTTTTCGACCGTTAGGGGAGAAGACAAAAGCTTGTGTTGTGGGCTTATATAGTTTGGGCTTCTCTTAAACTTGTTTGAGCTTTATTTATGAAATTGATCTCTTTGTGGAAGCTTTTGCATGAATCACAATCTTAGTGTTGTTTATACACCCCCTCAAACTTGTATTAGGAGGTAAACTAATACCAAGTTTGTCTCGAAGGTGCACAAAAGGAGCATGAGATAAGGACATAGTGAAGATGTCTGCAACTTCAAGAGATGTTGGAATGTGCTTGACAATCAATAATTTGGCAGCCACTTGTTCTATGACATAGTGATTATCGAGTGAAAAATGTTTTGACTTAGCATGAAATGTTAGATTAAAAGTTAGGAAGATTGCAGATAAGTTGTCACATAAGAGTATGAGAGTTGCAGTATGAGGAAAGCCAATTTGCTTGAGTAATGCAACAATCTAGGTTATCTGAGAACTAGTATAAAAGAGAGACATGTATTCAGCTTCAGTAGACGATTTGAAGACAGTTGGATGTCTTTTAGCAAACCAAGACATGATGTTTTGACCAAGGACTATGCAAAAACCTCATGTAGATCTATTGGTTTCATGACAACCAGCCCAATCACTATCGATGTAACAAAGCAGTATTGATGTAGCAGCTGAGTATAAGTTTATTTCCATCTCCAAAGTGCCTTTCACATAACGCAAAATGCGTTTCAGAATGTTGAAATCAACAACTGTAGATGTGTGCATCTTTTGACACACAAGATTAACTGCAACCTGAAGATCTGGTATGGTAAGAGTAAGATACTATAGTTTTCCAGCCAAGCTTCTGAAATAAGTTGGGTCAAAGAAAGCTACTGCAGAGCTTGGGACTTCATCTAGTTGCAGTGATAAAGGAGTCAAGCTAGGTGCACCATCACTCACTCCTGCAGAAAGTAGAAGGTCTGTTGCATATACTGCTTGGTTTAGGAACAAACCTTGTTTTGGAAGTGAGCTAAATTCAAAAAATCGTGAAATGGACCCATATCCTTCATTATGAACTATGTGTTGAGATTAAGAAGCAGCTGTTGAATAAGCTCATTGTTGTTCCATGTGACAACCATGTTATAAACATACAAAAGAAGCAGGATAATGTCTTTGCCTTTAGTATAGACTAACAAGGAACAATTTGGAAAGCTACAGATGCATCCAAGCGCAAGTAGAAAGGCATTAAATTTATAAAACCAAGATCTAGGTGCTTGTTTTAGGCCATCAATGGCGTTCTTCAGCTTGCAAAATTATTAATGTGTTTTGTTCATATCCACAAAGCATGGTGGTTGCTTCATAAATACATCTTCCTGCAGTTCACCATGTAAAAAGGCATTATGTACATCTAACTGTTTTATTTGCCAATTTTGAGTGATTGTAATGTGTAAAATAAGTCTGATTATGGCAGTTCTGACTATTGGACTGTAAGTTTCCACATAGTCTATTCCATCTTCTTGTTCAAATGCTTTAACAACTAGTCTAGCCTTTAATTTTTCAAAAGACCCATCCGACTTCATCTTGGTTCTAGACATCCATTCGCGTCCTAAAGGATTGATGCTTCTTGTAGAGGACGAAGATCCCAAGTGTCTGTCTCATGCACATTAGATATTTCATCTTGCATAGCCTTAAGTCATCCCTGATCTTGTACATCAGACTTAACATTTTGGGTTTAGGATAGGGAGACGTAATAGTGGTTAAAGCATATTTAGGATTAGGTTTCCTAATGCCATTTTTAGCTCTAGTCCTCATAGGATGAATAGTTGCAGAGGTGGAAAATCAGTTTCTAAACAGTCTTACATAAGGACTTGTTTAGAAACAAATACTGAAGATGACAGAAGGATACTATGATGATTTGATGTGAAGAAGGCTTCTACCCACGGAGACTGAGACACTTTATTCTGAAAAATCATGGTAAGACCAAATGATGCTTTCTTTCAGCAATGCCATTTTGTTGAGGGGTATATAGACATGTTATCAATTGCTTAATACCATACTTTGCAAGATGAGAGACAAATTTATTGCTAGTAAACTCAACCCCTCCATCACACTGAAATTTTGTTATAAGCTGATGAAGTTCTATTTCACCATAAGTCTGAAAATTGATGAAAATTGAGTAAAAATCAGACTTTTGTTTGAGTGGATAGAACCAAGTGAATCTTGAGAAATTGTCAACAAAAATAACATAATATTGAAATCCTTGAGTTGAAACAACAAGATATGGACCCCATAAGTCACAATGAATTCATTCTAAAGGTCTAGTTGAAAGAAATTCAGAAGATGAAAGAGATAATCTGCAACTTTTCCTAATTGGCAAGCATCACAAAGTTGATTACTTGACTTATTTATGACTATTGCCTTATTTCTTGCTAAGATTTGAAGTACCTCCTTATGAGGATGACCAAGTCTTTGATGCCAAATTTCATCACTATAATCTGCTATCTTGTAGAGTAATAGACTAGAAACTTTGCATCTTCCAAGATATATAGATCACCATGTCTTCTACCTTGAGTTAGCAGCCTTTGTGTCCACTTTTCCTTTGTTTGAATCGTAAAAATAACAAGGGTAATCTTTTCTTAGTGTTAACACTGATAAAAAATTCTGTGTGATTCCTGGACAGACTAAAACATCATCATGAAGTAAAATACCTTATCAAGTTTGTAGAGAGACAATACCAATATGTGCAATTGGCATATACTCAACATTGGCAACAATCATTGAGTCATTTCCATTGAAGGATAATGTGCTTTAAAATGAAGACTGATTATTGGTTATGTGAGCAATGGCTCCAATATCAAGATGCTATTTCTGTCTAGTAGCTTTTCCAGACTCTGACATTCGCATAGTGGATAGTGCAGTGTAAGTCCTTTGAAGTTTGGTACTCTTGATCAAATTTGTTATAGCATTTGAAGGCTGAATGACCATATTTTCCACATATTTGACATGTAGGTCTTGTGTTTGAATCCCGAAGAACCTAAGAACTACTAAGAAAAACCTCTACCTCTGGTTGAATAATTTCCATAACCACCTCTTCCTGTGATGAAGTTTCTTTTGAAGCTAGACTGTCCTCGACCTCGATTGTTATAGCGTCCTCTCCTAGTATTGAAGGCTAAGTGTCGTACAACCTCATGAGCTTGTTGATAAACCTAAAGCTTACTGTCAAAATCAATAAGCTTAAACTATGCATCTTCATAAGTCATATCATGTAAGACTTCCATGGAGTTTTCAATAACAACCCCAATAGCTTGATATTATTTACCAAGACCATTCAACATAGCATAAATCATTTCATGTTCTATCATGGAAAAGCATATAGATTGTAGTTGAATGCAAACAGTTTTTACCTCACCAAGATATTCAACCATAGTCTTTTGGTATTTTGAAATACCTTGAAGCCTTCTTTGCAAATCCAAATTTCTTGTTGATGAGACTCTATTTTACTTCCTGCCAAGACAGAACCACACCTCCTGAGCAGTTTGAAGACCATAGACAGCTCATAGAGCTTCTTCAGTTAGAAAAAAAATAGTCAAGCCTTGACAAGTTGATCCTTTTGAAGCCATTTAGTAAACTCTGGATTGGCTTCTTCTGTCACTATATATCCATTTTTCTTTGTAATTGTTAAAGGTGGCCAAGAAGAACCTCCATTGACAAAACCCATTAGCATCTGACTTGAAACAAAGCTCTCAAACTGAGTCTTCCACAATAGGTAATTTGTTGAACATAAATTTAGAGTAATGCATTGTGAAATGGTTAGAGAAGAAATGGAAATCAGATATGAAGAGGGCTCTGATACCATAAAAGTTGAAGAGTAGCTCAAAGAAATTTAATGAAAATACTGAACTTTCTTTGTTATTGATTGTTGAAAAAGTTTGTGAGTTCAGTATTTTCATTAAATCTAAGATTGATGTAAGCCTCAATATGAAGGGGCTTGGCCACACCAATCTTAGATATTACGAGGTTAAAGGGTAGCCAGGAGAGTGGCTTCATCAAAGCATCAACAAGTTGATCCATAGTAGAGACATGAGAAACCCGTAACATATTGTTTTGTACTCTATTCCAAATGAAGTGATAATCCAAATTAATGTGTTTCATCCGCAAATGAAACACCAGATTAGCACAAAAGTATATGGCTCCTATATTATCATAGTACAAGACCGGTGAAGTGGTTAGGAGAAGACCTAGATCTCGCACAATAGATTCTAGCCAACAAATTTTCGAAGCTATATTTGCCACTGCCCTATATTCAGCCTCTGTAGAAGAGCGCGCAACGCCTCGCTGTTTCTTTTAAGACCATGAAATCATAGTTAAACCAAGGTAAATGATATAGGCATTAGTTGATGCATAATCATCAACATCACCAGCCTAATCAACATCTGTAAAACTGTGGAGAGCAAGGGAAGAACCAGCTCTAATATGAATACTATAAGTCAAAGTCCCTGACAAGTACCCGAGAACTCATTTGGCTGCTTGTAAGATTTTCCTGGTTGGTTGATGCATAAATTGTGAGAGGCAATTAACTTCATATGAGATATCCGGCCTCATAAAATCTAAATACTAGAGGCTGCTAACAATAGAACAATACCCAGAATGATCAGAGAGCTTCTCTCCAGCATGAATGGTAAGTATAGGACTGCTTGGAAATGGTGTCATGACTGGTTTGGAATCTTGCATATTTATGCGTAAGAGAAGGTCTTGTGTATATTTATGTTGCATAAGGTGGAGTCCTGTTTTAGTCCTTGTAGCCTCAATGCCGAGAAAATAATCCAAGTCTTTAGGATCTTTGATACTAAACTTGTCAGCAATTTGTTTAAGAATCCAATTGACCAAAGAAATATCACTTCCAGTGACAATCATATCATTGACGTACACTAGTAAGTAAGCCACACGACAGTGAGAGCGGTAAATGAATAAGGACATATCTGCCATCGAGTTAACAAATCCATAATTAAGCAGAAAAATTTTAAGTGAAAGGTACCATGATACTTTTTTGAGCTCATAAATCGGTTTCTTCAACCGATATACCTAGGAGGGATTATCTTTATCATGGAAACCGGGTGATTGAGTCATATACACTTCTTTCACGAGTCGACATTATAGAAAAGCGTTATTCTTATCCAATAACTTGATCGGCCATGAATTGTTGACGGCGAGCTTCAAAATTAATTTGATGGTGGTGGTCTTGATCACTGGACTAAATTTTTCAGCATAATAATTCCCGTAGCGTTGATGGAAACCCCGAGTAACTAATTGTGCTTTATAATGACTAACAGCACAATTTGGATGGAATTTTAGTGTGAAAATCCATATGCAAGTAACCAGGTTATGCGATGGCGAGGGAGGAACTAGTTCCCATGTACAATCATGGGTAATGGCAGTAAACTCATCAGAGATTGCCCGGAGCCAGTTCTCATCACGAAGAGCTTGGTGAAATGTTTTTTTGGTTCTAGGTTCGGTGAGGGGTTAAGTTTGGCGAAGAGGTTGTATTTCGTATTGGGTTTAGTGATACGATTTTTGGCCTTAGTGGTCATCAGACGAAGATTATGGGAGTGGTGATTTGATTGTTATTAGTCAAAGGAGGTAACAAAGGTAAAGTTGGAGAAGTGAAATGAGGAAGATGAATCTGTGTTTGAAGTGGTGAAACATATGGTGATTGGGTTATGCGAGTTGGGCTTTTCTCAATTGTTGGTGTTTGGACTAAATTTTGAGTTGGTGATTGAAGATTTGGTGACTGGGCCCTAGTGAAGGCCCATTTTCGTGTAGAGCAGTGGGATCTGAGTGAAATGACAAAGAAACATATGTCGGGTTAAGAGGACTTACGTGTAGAGGTTGGTCAGCGACATGAGATGCGTGAGACCGCGATGAAGAATCGCAACCGGAGTTGTCTATTACCGGTGGTGAAGGTGTGGTATACGGAATATGAGTGACTAGCGACAGAAAGTGTGAAGGCAAAAAGACGTCTTCAGTTGCAGCATTGGAGACACGATGAACAATATATGGAAATTGAGACTGATCATATTTGATATGATCCTTGATATACTCTGAGAAAGGCTCTAATGCAATCGACCAATAGCTTAATGCTTAAGCTACTTTCAGAACCAAGATAAACCTCGGACAAATTGGTATATGGCTCGGTTGGCTTGGTTGGCTCGGATCTTAGTCTCGGGCTAGTATGTTGATGTCTCGGTGGCTTTGGGTTATAGCTCGATAACTTTAGCTTGAATCTT
>OVBE01009514.1:0-15964 GCA_900406425.1 Iberis pinnata | reverse complement strand
AGACGTAACAACCTCGGTTTTAGTCAAAGGGTTGACCGGAATCGGGGTGTTACAGCCAAGGTTCTTGGCGAGTCGCAATCCGACTAAGCGTGCTTTGTATTCTGCTTCGTTGTTGGATGCTTTGAATTTGAACCTGAAAGCTTGTTCGAGTACTTCTCCGGTGGGTGACTCGAGTCGGACACCTGCACCTGACCCTTGTTTCCTTCTTGAGCCATCGACATAAAGGTTCCATGTTTGTGGTGGGGCTTGGTATCTGCTCCAAGTGGGATCTCAGCTATGATTCTTCTAGGACCTGGGACTTGGAATATATACGATTTCGATATTCCACATCGTATTCGCTGAGCTCGACAGCCCATATGGTTAACCTGCCAGACTAGTTGGGGCTATGGAGTATGGTTCGAAGTGGCTGGTTACTGAGGACGACGATGGTGTGCGATTGGAAGTAGGGTCGTAGTTTTAGAGCTGCAGATAACACTGCTAAAGCTATCTTTTCAATGGTCGGGTACCGCGTCTTGGCATCGTTTAGCGATTTGCTGACGTAGAAGATTGGTTTTTTACTCTCCTTGGTTTTCTTTCACGAGGACACCACTGACAGCTACCCCGGAAGCTGCAATGTACAGGTAGAGGATTTTTCTGTCTTCCGGTTTGGTAAGCACATGGGGCGTTGTCAAATATGATTTGAGCGCTTTGAATGCGACCTGGCATTTTTCATCCCATTCCAAGCACTTGATCCCTTTGAGGATCTGGTAAAAGGGGAGACTTTTGACGGTGGATCGGGATATGAATCAGTTCAGTGCAGCGATGCGACCTGTAAGGTTATGTACTTCTTTTTTCGTTTTCGGTGCTGGCAGGTTGAGGATAGCTCTTATCTGCTTGGGGTTTGCTTCAATCCCTCTCTTAATGACGATGTACCCCAGAAATTTTCCTGATGTGACTCTGAAGGTACACTTAGCTGGATTACGTTTCCCATCCGTAGAGGTTTAGCGTTTTGAAACATTTCTCCAGGTGTTGCACATGGTCCTCAGCCTCGGTAGATTTAACCAGCATGTCGTCAATGTAAACTCTCATGGACTTGCCGATCTCGGTAGCGAACATTTTATTCACCAGGCGTTGGTAGGTGGCTCTTGCATTTTTGAGTCCGAAGGGCATTACATTGTAACAATAGGTTCCCCTGTCTATGATGAAATCCGTTTTTTCCCGATCTACGTGGAACATTATAATCTGGTTATATCCCGAAAAAGCATCCATAAAAGATAGGAGCTCGTTTCCTGTTGTGGCCTCCACAATTCTCTCTATGTGAGGTAAGGGAAAACTATCTTTGGGACACGCCTTGTTGAGATTGGTGAAATCGACGCATACGCACCACTTGTCGTTCTTCTTTTTGACGACGACTGGGTTAGCCAACCATTCTGGGTATATGACCTTGGCGATTGAACCGGCTTTGAGGAGTTTTTCTACCTCGTCATTAACCGCTTGGGAGCGTTCCGTTCCTAGTTTGCGACGTTTTTGCTTTAATAGTTTGTAGATTGAGTCGACATTTAGCTCGTGGCAGGTGATTGAAGGGTCAATACCCTTCATGTCGTCGATGGTCTAGGCAAAGGTGTTGGCGTTCTTCTTTAGTAGCAAGATTAATTTAGCTTTGATGCTTTCGGCCAGCTCTTTCCCGATTCATGTAGTTCGGCTTGGGAGCTCGGCATGAATATTGACTTGTTTGACTTTTTCTAGCTCTGGTGTAGAGTTATAGGTCGGCTGAAGGCTTTCGGGTATTCTCCGACACCTGCAAGGTTCCCATGCGGTGTTCTCACAGGAAACAGGTCTGGGCTACATGTTGATTTCCCCTTATTTTCCACATTCCCCTGCCTGTTTGGAATTTGATGCACTAGTGATAGGTCAATACCACTGCCTTCATGGAATAAATCCATGGTGTACCTAAGATTATGTTGAACGCTGAAATTTGTTCCATTACGATGAATTTGACAATTTGGGTGGAATCTCCACCCTGAACTTGATCGTTCCAGTTGAAGAAACGGTTTCGCCACTGAAACCTGTGTGTGTTTTGCTGTCGTCTTTGATTAGGTCGGCGCTGATTCCCATGTTATCCAGCGTCTCTTTAAAAATAATTTCCATCGAGCTACCTGTATCGATAAGTATTATGGCTACCTCTGTTTTTGCGATGACCAGCTCAATAACTAGGAAGTTGTTGTGAGGTTGACTTAATCCTTTTAGATCAGCATCTCCGAAATCAAGCGGCTGGGAGGTCGGTGTGATGTCCGTCTGTTCCTTTTGCGCAACGATAGCTTGTCGTTCGGAGTTTCATATGGATCTTTCCGAATCATTGCAGGAGGTTGAACCACCCATGATCATGTTAACCCGTCTTCTTGGTAGTGATCCTTCTTCGGCTCGGTCATCTGGGCTACGATCTAGAGTTCGGGTGGGGGCATGTCGTCGCTGGTATGCGAGCCCTTTTCTCGAACCGTGCTGACTTGGTGAGCCGTTTCCTTTGTGGTCGAATTATGCCACGATTTCCCACCTCGTCTTCGATCGTTTGCTAGTATTAATCTCGTCGTCCTGGAATTTCTTTAATAAGATAGCCTGCAAGTGACGACAATCTGCGGTTTTGTGCTTGCTTCGTTTGTGAAAATCACAATATGCTTCCGGATCATCGTCGGAAGTTGTAGGTTGTTTTGTGGTATTCTCACTTTTGGTGATCGCGTAGGTTGCGCGACCTCGCTTGTCTCTTGAGTAGTGATGCCTAGGTTCACGAGGGATCTCGTCCCCATCTCGGCTTGGTTTCGCAACGTGGTCTTTCTTGGACATCGTAGCATGCTCTTCCTCTATTTCAATGAACTTGTTGGCTCTATGGAGTGTGTCTTCTAGTGTTTGTGGTGGATTGATGAGTAATTTTTCCTTGAACCTTGACTTAAACCACATGGCCTTCCGTAGAATGGTGATTGCTCCTTCATCGTTAATAACTATACGAGCTACGACTCCCTTGAACCTGTCAATGAAGTCTTTTTGCGATTTGCCCTCATGTTGAGAGAGTGTCCATAGGTCGGTGGTCGAAGCTTTCTTCGTGATGTACATTAAGTAGTGCTTAATGAATACAGTTGAAAGTCATTGAAAGTTGTTGATGGTTCCAGGTTCTAGACGGGATAACCAATCCAGCGCCCATCCTGATAAATTTTCAACAAAGAGTTGGCACAAACCTGCATCTCGTTCTTCTGCGGAGAACTGAGCTCGTGCCATGGCGATTGTGAAAGATGTTAGGTACTGGACCGGATCACTCCTACCATCATATCCTGTGAACTTAATTTTTGCAGAGTGTCGAACTGAGACATCGGTAATCCTCCTGGAGAATGGGGTCCATTGCGTCTCTTCTATAGCACGAAGAATGTCAGGAGCCGAGCTGGTAGGTTGGTACCTGCGAGCTCATTAATATTAGTTGTTTGCGGATATTTTGGATTTCGGTATCCTCAGTTCTGCTTCTGAATCTTGCTGCATTGGTGTAGTCAGGTCGGCCTCGGTGTCCACCTGCCGTCTCGGGTGTCTGATGGGATGCCCCGAACAGATCTTGGTTTATGGTGTGCGCATCCCTTTCTTTCGTGGAGGCGGTGATACCTTACCTCTGAGCCCTCCGGTTCTGAGATTCTGCTCTGAGTTTAGCGGTTTCTACCTTCTGCTCATTCATCCGGTTTAATATGTCTTGCATGGTGATTTTGGGGGCATCGTCTTCATGATCTGATCTTGTTATCTCAATGTGATCGTCTCTGTTTCCCGCATCGGTGGTAGATCCTTCTGGTTCATTTTTTATTGATCCTGTGGTCATTACTTCGATTGATTATTCCTGCAAAAGAGATTATAAGATCATCCAGCTATGAGGTCCCCATAGTCGGCGCCAACTATTGAATCAAGGTTTAACAATTAGGTTAAACTCTGATCTTGTGGGTTAAGGCTAGGATGATCTCAAGAAGAATTTCATATATTATTTTTAGAGTAATTACATGCGTATTTATACTAAGAATACATGTGTTAAAACCCTAATTACATGTTTTAACCTAATGGGCTTCGAGCTGGAAAGCCCAGCTCGTCAGATCGGCCCAATTTAGCTTCAGGCCTTCTAGGTCGCCCTTGATTCCTCAGTTCAGCTGAAATGGGCTTTTGGGTAGGTGCCAAACCTGCTATCAACAATTGTATTGAGTATCATAGAACTTCACTTGATCACCTAAATTATTAGCCTTGACCTATTTGTTTAGCCTTTTAATTGTTATTTTGATCTTAATCCTTAGTTGACTATTTGCTTAAGTTGGTTGACTTCTATATCTTTGAATTTTATGCTTTTGGTTTGTTGGGATGTTAGCTTTCAATCAAAAACCTATAATTGCTTACACTAAATATGGTTCTCATAGGTTTTAGTGTGTTAATTATGCCTGATTTGGATTGACTCTTAAATGCTACAATGACATGAGTAGGTTTAAGATATTTTCTTAGACATAGGATCCACAAATTCTAGTTTATTTCAATTTCTTTCTAAATGTCTTGAGGCATGAACTTGTCATTAATCCTCATCTTGTCGATAACAGTCTCGCTATTTCAAGACTTTTCAATATCTTTCATTTGCCATAGGTGTGCAAATGTGAGATAAACAAGTTGTCTTCACAACAAACATATGTTGAGGCTCATCATAAGAACAATAGACCTTCCATTTGAAATTTCCACCCATACCACACTTGTAAGCAACCTTATCTAGCTCCCACCTAGATTGAACAATGTTTCTCCGAGTCTTCAAAGCATAATCCAAGACAGTTTATGTGAAGTCAAGCCTCGACATGAATGTCCTTCCAATTAGCAATCTATGCTCTAGAACTCTTCCTATTCTAGTCACTTTTTCTCTGAGCACAATCGGGTCACCATCATCACCGTCACTAACTAGGATTTCATTTGTGCCTATCATGAACTCATCAACAAAATTAACTGCATGTTGCTCCACTTCCAGATTAAGTCGGTCCACTAGATCTTCGTACTCTTTTGTTTTGTTTTCCTTCTCGAAGACTTAGCTTCATCAACCTCCTCATCACTTACACAATCCTCCTCACCAATTCCACAATCCTCCTCATCCAAGACACTCCCCAAACCATCACCGTCTGACTCATTACACTAAGAACTAACCTTAAACTCTTCTTCACTGTCGCTGACATCAAAATTTCTTCGCAATTTAACCAAGAAGAAAAAGATGAATAACAAAAAAATACATATGCTTACCTCATTTTTGGTTAGATGGTCTTCAATCTTCACACGAATAGAAGGAGAACACCCAGCTCGATTCGAAATTGTCTACCTTTTAAAGAATCATAATCTTAGAAAACTCCCCCCTCCCCAAATCGCTTGGATATCGAGATTTGTGAAAAGAAAATTCAGAGGGTTCGACTCGGTTAAGGATATTAGACCCGGATTAAGCCTAAACATCAATCAATAATCGCAATTTGTTATTTTAATATGCAATTTACGAGTTTAATTTATTAGGAGAAATATGAAGAAAAGATGAATTTATGATGCATAAAAGAGGCGCTCAAGAGTTCATGTAAAATTGTAAAGAGGTAAAAATTTCTTGTTAAAATAAGTTTAGTTGGTATAATACGTGGGGAAGTATGTCGCAAGCCCTTTTGTTTTTCCTTTAGTGAGCACAATTTGATTTTTTATTTAATTTTGTGATATAGTAGTAGAGAATACATGTTTTTCATATTACTTTCATAACTATATATATATATATATATATGTAATGTATTGTTAATATGTTATTTAGAATTTAATTAACCAAATTGCGTAAACTAAAGTTTAAATTCCATAACACTAAATCAAAAGTCATCTTTTCATATTTATATACACCAAAACATAGTCAAATTATAAACCTAATTTTCACGGCTGAAAAGAATTTCTATAAAGTAAAACAGACATGAAAAATTAACGTCCTCCATCCAACTCTACTATTTAAAACAGAGGGAAGAAAAAGTGTCAACGGATATGTCAATTCAATTTCTACACTCGGTTTTATTATTTTAAAAGTGTACTGCAATTCTAAAGACAGAAAAGACTGATCTTAGACCATCTTTATCGGTATAGTAGAAGGGTTTTAAAACCCAAAATAATAATTTTTTAAGTCCTCTAAAAAAGAGGTAAAAGTGGAATACGACAACAAGGAGTAAATGGCCTAATAGTATGCCACATCTGCTGCCTAATTATCAGACCAAAGATTGAATCTAGCCACTCGCATAGTCAGTATATTTTCTCGTATTTATGGAGTTTGAAGTATTGGGCCGGTCTGTTATGGACCAAATATTAATGTGGTGTTTTCTCCCCGCAAAATTAAATAATTTTAAGTAAATAAAATAATTAACAATGATTAAGAAGCCTATTGGTTGTGTCACCATTGTTACATTGTTACTAATCCAGGAATTGAATATGGTCACTCGCATAACAAGTATATTTTCTCTTATTTATGGAGTTTGAATTACTGTACCGACCTGTTGCGACTCCAAAATTAATGTAACAAGAATAATTAAATAAATAAGTAAAATAATTAATGGGATGCAAATATGCAAAAAAATGAATTAAGTGAGTGGTCCACGAACCCCACTTTCCTGAATGCATAGGATGAGTGTGAGAGATGACAAATAAAAGGACTAGTGAGGTTTACAGCTTTTGGAATTGAACGGTTAAGAGAAAATTAGACCCATCAGCTTACCAGTACCAGACGCATTTTTTTTTTCTTTGTTTAAGGACCAGTCACGTTTTTGTCATGTTATTAGGTACGATGAGTTTTATTGATATATATATACAAACGTTCTTTACGCACTACACTCACAGCAATTATGGGAGATCTTTTGCAATATATAACAATAGGAAAGTCCAGGGCTAGTCCTGAGATTTAAAATTTTTTCAAAGGCCGCAATCTACAATGAAAAATTAGGCCGAAGTTGTAAAATTTTTCAAAAAATGGACCGTTTTTCTTAACTAAAATTTTTCAACTAAAAAAGGGCCGCAAGCTCATGCTTGCTTTGCTTGTGCTCAAGACCGGCTCTGTATGAAACTATCGTAATTTATTATCTCAATACCCCCTCTCAAGTTCTATCATGTAAGTTTCGAATGCCAAGCTTGAACACCAATGTCTCGAAGTCAACTCGACTCAATGCTTTCGTTAGGATGTCCGCTAGTTGTTCCTTTGTCGAAATATGTTGAGTAGAAACAACTCCTTTTATGAATTCATCCCTTCGAAATGACAATCCACTTCAATGTAGTTTGACCGTTCGTGAAAAACCAGGTTGGCGCTAACATGGAGAGTGGATTTACTATCACACTTAATCGACATTGGTTGTGTGTGATTGTAACCGAGATCAACCAGCAACTGCTTCACCCACTTTAGTTCTTTAGTTACCGCATTCATGGCGCGATACTCGGCTTTGGCGCTCGAACATGATACGGTGTCTTGCTTCTTAGTCTTCCAAGAATTTGAAGATGTACCACATTGAACAAACCAACTAATCAAAGAAGGTCACGTGAAGTGGGCATGCCGCCAAATCGGAATGATACCAGCCCGTTAAATGACATGGGGAAGTAGCGGTCAATAAGATCCCTTGACCAATAGTACCCTTTAGGAACCGAACAACCTTCAATTCATCCTGCCAATGCTCCTCGTGTGGGGATTGCATAAATTACGATAGTATATGAACCACATACGTAAAATATGGTCGCGTCACTAAGAGATATATAAGTTGTCCTAATAACCTTCTAAGATTGAGGTTCGGGTAAGAAAGGTCTGGCTGCTCGCGGGTTAGCACTGTAGTAGTCCCGTTTCCGTGACAATTTTAGTTGCATACTTTCTCTGAGAAAGATATATACCTTCGGAATTTTGAGCTACCTCCAAACCCAAGAAGTATTTCAACATGCATTGATCTTTCATGTGAAAACAAGTAGCCAAATATTCTTTGAAGACCTTAATTTCCTTAGGGGAATCACCTGATATTATCAAATAATCGACATAAACAAGAATTCGTAATGAGTAAGCTTTACCTGAGAGGACAAATAGAGAGTAGTCATAACGGATCTATAGAAATCAATATGTAATTAACACCGCATCAAGCTTCGCAAACCAACACTGATGCACTTGTTTAAGTCCATACAAAGATTTCCGAAGCTTACATACCCGTCAGAGGGTGTAAAGAAACATTTTGGAATCTTGATATACACTTTGACGTTTAAATCACTGTGAAGAAACGAATTGTATACATCCATTTGATGGATTTCGTGATTCTTTTTTGCTGAAAAATCAAGAATCACTCAGACAGTTTTCAACTTAGCAACCGGGAGAAAGTATTTGTATAATCGATCCCTATTTTTGATGGTTACCAAGAACAACCAGCCTTGCTTTATGACGTTTAATAGACCCATAATTAGAACGAAGTTTGGCAGTGAAGACCCATTTCGTTCCAAGAGGCTTCTTGCCATGAGGTAAAGGAGTCAGTTCCCAACTCTGATTACGTTGTAATGCAAAAATCTCATTGGCCATAGTCTCACGCTAGTGAGATTGTAACATAGCTTCTTTAAAAGAACGTGGCTCAACATTAGATGTAAGAGCTGAAAAATAACAACGATGAGGTATATAAAATCAATTAATCGATAAATAATATGAGAGGGGATAACTTGAACCTAAGGATAATGATGGAGTGGGTCGTGTAAAGAGAGAGAGAGAGGGAGTAACAACTAATTAGGAGTAACAGTGGGTCCTTGGTTTTTCGGATGTACCGTGAATTCGGTGTGTTTATTACGCTTATTACGAATGCTTAGAGTGATTCGTATTCCTTGAAAGTTGATCCCAAGTGTGTTGATTTTGACCCCAAAAAGTATTGTATACATCAATTGTTTGACTCTACCTTGAATTTGCATAATATTTTGCATTACTATCATGAGAGAAATCACTTTAAAAAGTGAGAAACTACTTCAAACATCTAAAAAGCCCTAAAACCAAACTAAATGGATTAGATTTCTCCTCCATGAGCAAAAACGCACCTAAATGTTAAATGAATGAATGTAAGGGATCAGTGAATTGGATGGTTTGAAGATACATCACTTTGATAGCTAAGGTTGGTTTTTGTGATGAGTATGTAGAAGTACATTTAATAAATGTGATCCATGCTTCATTTTACTAGTCTTTAAAATGTTCCACTTGAAGCATTACATTCAAGTTTTGGTTATGAGCTCCCATTTTCAAACCCCTCTTTCTCACTTACCTTTGTGCCTTGCTTGAGGAAAAGCAAATGATAAGTTTGGGAGAGTTGATATAATGTGTATTTGATGCATTTTAACTCTTATTTTGCATTCATATTAAGTAGATTTACTTGCAAGATAAGAGCCAACAAAGTTGAAATCCGCTAGATTCGAAGCTCCAAACTGTCCACCCCAAAGATGCATATTTTACACCAATTTTCACTGCAAATAGGAGAAGACTCTTTCATAAAATTTGTATCCCTTTGATTCAGGTTTCCAAAGAGCTATTGCAAACCTTCATATCTTCAAAGGTGAGAGATTTATGATCCCCGAACTGAAGGTGTGTCTAGCAGCATTCGGAATAGAAGCCACAGAAGAGTGTAGCAGTTTGCCCAAACCGCTACACATGAACGCTATGGCTCCTTTGAATTTTTTTCTGAGCATAGCGGTTTACATAAACCACTACCACAAACCGCTACAAAGTCAAGGAATTTTCAATTGGGTTAACTCGTGTGTTTGGGTTAACCCAATACCACTTTTATATAACCATATAAGTGTTTTAGACCTAATTTCATCAACTTTTTATTATACTTTTGCTCTTATTTCCATTTTGGTGTAAAACATGATGCTTTTCTTTTAATCTTAGTTCTATTTCTTTTTTATCTTTGATTTCTTGCTTATTTCTTTTTTTCTAATCATGATTAAACACATTTCCTTTATGTGATTTGATGTTTCATCTATGATTAGTGAGTTTTCCTTTTCAGACATATGTGTTAGGTATATTAAGGTGATTAAATGATGGAATGTGATTCTTAGGGTTTTTTTTATGTAAATATTTCTTCATTTAATGTTCTTAATGCTAGATTTGACTTGATCACACATTTCTAGATCGTAGGCAATTTCATGCCCGGGAGGTGTTTGCTAAAATGCTTGAGTGAATTATTTGAATGTTAAATGAGGTCTAGCCAATGAATTGTATTAGTTATTTTAGTGGTTGAATGGATTAGATCTTAATGCTATATTTTTGTGTAGTTAGTAAGGACTTGTTTTAGTTGCATGATTTGGAAAGGGATTTTTGCCAAGGAAGTGGATTAGTCTTTAAGTGAGAATCTTAGTCCAAGGATTAACATTGTTGATTGTATTGAGTATCATAGAACTTCACTTGATCATCTAAATCATTAGCCTTGACTCATTTGTTTATTCTTTTTAATTGTTATTTTAATCTTAATCCTTAGTTGACTTTTTCATTAATTTGGTTGACATGTATCTTTTACTTTTAGTTGAATTTTATGCTTTTGGTTTGTTAGGATGTTAGCTTTCAATCAAAAACCTATAATTTCTTACACTAAATATGGTTCTCATAGGTTTTAGTGTGTTAATTATCCCTGATTTGGATTAACTCTTAAATGCTACAATGACATGAGTAGGTTTAAGATATTTTCTTAGACATAGGATCCACAAATTCTAGTTTATTTCAATTTCTTTCTGAATGTCTCGAGGCATGAACTTGTCATTAACCCTCATCTTGTCGAGAACAGTCTCGCTATTTCAAGACTTTTCAATATCTTTCATTTGCCATAGGTGTGCGAATGTGGGATGAACAAGTTGTCTTCACAACAAACATATGTTGAGGGTCATCATAAGAAGAATAGACCTTCCATTTGCAATTTCCACCCATACCACACTTGTAAGCAATCTTATCTAGCTCCCACCTAAATTGAACAATGTTTATCCGAGTCTTCAAAGCATAATCCAAGACAGTTTATGTGAAGTCAAGCCTCAACATGGATGTCCTTCCAATTAGCAATCTATCCTCTAGAACTCTTCCTATTCCGGTCACTTTTTCTCAAAGCACAATCGGGTCACCATCTTCACCATCACTAACAGGGATTTCATTTGTGCCTATCATGAACTCATAAAAAAAATTCACTACATCTCGCTCCGCTTCCAGATTAAGTCGGTCCACTAGATCTTCGTACTCTTCTGTTTTGTTTTTCCTTTTCGAAGACTTAGCTTCGTCAACCTCCTCATCACTTACACAATCCTCATCACCAATTCCACAATCCTCCTCATCTATGACACTCTCCGAACCATCACCGTCTGACCCATTACTCTACGAACTAACCCTAAACTCTTCTTCACTATCGCTGACATCAAAATTACGAAGAAAGTTTGGCTTAAAACCAAGAAGGAAAAGATGAATAACAAAAAAATACAGTTGCTTACCTCATTTTTGGTTAGACGATCTTCAATCTTCACACAAACATAAGGAGAACACCCAACTCGATTCGAAATTGTCTACCTTTTAAAGAATCATAATCTTAGAAAACTCCCGCCCCCCCTCACATCGCTTGGATATCGAGACTTGTGAAAAGTTTTTTCTTAGTTTTTTTTGTAGGTGTTGTAAACCTTCTCTTAGATGGAGAGGGTTCGACTTGGGTTAAGGGTATTAGACCCGGATTAAACATAAACGTCAATCACTAATCGTAATTTGTTATTTAAAATGAAGAAAAGATTAATTTGTTATGCATAAAAGAAGCGCTCACGAGTTCATGTTAAATTGTAAATGGGTAAAAATTTCTTGTTAAAATAAGTTTAGTTGGTATAATACGTTGGGAAATACGTCGCCAGCCCTTTGTTTTTCCTTTAGTGGGCACAGTTCTTTTATTTTATTTTGTGATATAGTAGAAGAAGACATAAATTTTCATATTACTTTCATAATTACCTATTTATAACTATTTAGATAGATGTGTAATGTATTGTTAATATGTTACTTAGGATTTAATTAACCAAATTGTGTAAACTAAAATTTAAATTTGATATACTATCAAAAAGAGGTAAAAGTGGAATACGACAACAAGAAGTAAGTGGCATAATAGTATGCCAAATCTGCTGCCTAATTATCATACCAGAGAGTGAATCTGGCCACTTGCATAGTCAGTATATTTTATCGTATTTATGGAGTTTGAAGTATTGGGCCGGTTTGTTGTGGTCTAAATATTAATGTGGTGTTTTCCCTCTGGAAAATTAAATTATTTTGAATAAATAGAATAATTAACAAGGATCAAGAAGCCTAGTGTTTGTGTCACCATTGTTACCTTGTTACTAATCCAGGAATCGAATATGGTCACTCGCATAACAAGTATATTTTTTTATTTATGGAATTTGAATTACTGTACCGGTCTATTGCGACCCCAAAATTAATGTAACAAAAATAAATAAATAAATATATAATTAATTAATGGGATACAAATATGCAAAAAATGAATAAAGTGAGTGGTCCACGAACCCCACTTTCCTGAATGCATAGGACGAGTGTGAGAGATGACAAATAAAAGGACTAGTGAGGTTTACAGCTTTTGGAATCGAACGGTTAAGAGAAAATTAGACCCATCAGCTTACCAGGACCAGTCACGTTTTTTGTTTTTTTTTTTGTTTAAAGGACCAGTCACGTTTTTGTCATGTTATTAGGTACGATGATAAGTATCAGATTTTAGGAGTTTTCAAAAATGTCATAAATATAAGTATGTTGTAAAAATGAATTAAGTGAGTGGTCCACGAACCCCCACTTTCTTGAATGCATAGGACGAGTGTGAGAGATGACAAATAAAAGGACTAGTGAGGTTTACAGCTTTTGGAATCGAACGCTTAAGAGAAAATTAGACCCATCAGCTTACCAGGACCAGTCACGTTTTTTGTTTTTTTTTTTGTTTAAAGGACCAGTCACGTTTTTGTCATGTTATTAGGTACGATGATAAGTATCAGATTTTAGGAGTTTTCAAAAATATCATAAATATAAGTATGTTGTAAAAATGAATTAAGTGAGTGGTCCACGAACCCCCACTTTCTTGAATGCATAGGACGAGTGTGAGAGATGACAAATAAAAGGACTAGTGAGGTTTACAGCTTTTGGAATCGAACCCTTAAACGAAAATTAGACCCATCAGCTTACCAGGACCAGTCACGTTTTTGTCAGGTTATTATGTACGATCATTTTTTATTAATGTAATTTGACATAAGTTGGACAAAAAAATTATTACCTAAACAGAGTATTCATAAAGAATTCTGTTTATAAAGTTTTTGAAGTTTTTATAATTTTTGAAATTTTATGATTTTTTATAATATTTTGAAATTTTTATAATTTTCTGAAATTTTAGTGATTTTTTATAATTTACTGAAATTTTTATTATAATATTTTTAGTTTTATAATTTTTTATAATTTTTTGAAATTTTTGTAATTTTTCTGAATTTGTTTATAATTTTTTGAAATTTTTGTGATTTTTAAAAAAAATTTCGAATTTTTTATAATTTTTTTATTAAAAAACGAATTTTGTGCACACAAAAAAAAAGTCAACGCTGCTGTTAACTTTTCCGTCAAAAAAGACGACGTGTATGGCGGGTGCCATCATCAGAGTTTTCCATGCAATTTTTTAAAAAAATGTTAAAGTTCAATGTTAAAAATGCTAGTGATTTTTTTGTGAAGGTTAAAAGTGCTTCAAAAAGATATTCCGAAGATTTTATATGCGATTTTCCCGAATTTTTAACATATATATAGTATTTAACTTTCATATATATATACATAACAGCTATTTATATTCAATAATGGAATTCTCGCAAAATATATATATATATATATATATAATAAATTTAAGTAGTTTTTCTTTGTAATTACATTCACAACTTCAAATATATAACCATCATATCACGAAATTTTGATTAAACCACAATATAACCTATGTATTAATAATATGACAATAACAAAAATAAGACACTTAAAACGCATTATCTCACATATAAGACACGTAGTTGAAATATTGTATATTTTGTCAATAATTTGATTGATAAGGTTCGAACAATAATCAATTCGTATAATGTTGTGTAACACAACTTATTGAAATCAAATTCCAATGAAACACTATCAAATTGGATTTTACTCACTTGACTAAGGTCAATTCCCCATATGTTATAATGTTCCCGAAAAATAAATTCATATATTAACTACAATAATATGCTAATTAATAGAGAGGCCATAATGTTAGTAGTTAAGACATTAAAACTTGATTATTAAAATGCTCTTTCAAACTCATTTTTTAGGGGTTGATGTGAAAAGTCATACATTCATTGGTCACCAGGGCTGGTCTTGAGACCAAACATACTAAACACGACCTTGTGACCCATTTTTAATTTCAAAATTTTAGTTTAAGAATCAGCCAATTTTTTTCATTTTAAATTGTAGTCTTTAAAATCATAAGACCGGTCTTGATGGTCACTAGGTTCGATGGACCGATCTCCCTCTCTTTTAATTTGGATCACCATGCTTAACTCCTAAATTGTAGAAATATGGTTCAATCTTTTATTCAATGTCGTCCTCAGTGTCTCACTTTACATCAATATATATACAAACGTTCTTTACGCACTACACTCACAACAATTATGGGAGATATTTTGCAATATATAACAATAGGAAACTATCCTAATTTACTATCTCAATACCCCCCTCTCAAATTCTAGCATGTAAGTTTCGAATGCCAAGCTTGAACACCAATGTCTCGAAGTCAACTCGACTCAATGCTTTCGTTTGGATGTCCGCTAGTTTTTCATTTGTCGAAATATGTTGAGTAGAAACAACTTCTTTTATGAATTCATCTCTTCGAAATGACAATCCACTTCAATGTAGTTTGTCCGTTTATGAAAAACCGGATTGGCGCTAACATGGAGAGCGGATTTACTATCACACTTAATAGACATTGGTTGTGTGTGATTGTAACCGAGATCAACCAGCAACTGCTTCACCCACTTTAGTTCTTTAATTACCGCATTCGTGGCGCGATACTCGGCTTTGGCGCTCGAACATGACACGGTGTATTGTTTCTTAGTCTTCCAATAATTTGAAGATGTGCCAACAAACCAACCAATCAAAGAAGGTCTCGTGTAGTGGGCATACCGCCAAATCGGAATCATACCAGCCCGTTAAATGACATGGGGAAGTAGCGGTCAATAAGATCCCTTGACCGATAGTACCCTTTAGGAACCAAACAACCTTCAATGCATCTTGCCAATGGTCCTCGTGTGGGAATTGCATAAATTACCATAGTATGTGAACCACATACGTAAGATCTGGTCGCGTCGCTAAGAGATATATAAGTTGGCCTCATAACCTTCTAAGATTGAGGTTCGGGTAAGAAAGGTCGGGCTGCCCGCGGGTTTTCACCCTAGTAGCCCCGTTTCTGTGACAATTTCAGTTGCATACTTTCTCTAAGAAAGATATATACCTTCGGCATTTCGAGCTACCTCCAAACCCAAGAAGTATTTCAACATGCAGAGATCTTTCATGTGAAAACAAGTTGCCAAATATTCTTTGAAGACCTTAATTTCCTTAGGGGAATCACATGATATTATCAAATAATCGACATAAAAGGGAATCTGTAATGAATAAGCTTTACCTGAGAGGAAAAATAGAGAGTAGTCAGAACGGATCTTTCAAAATCAATATGTAATTAGCACCACAACAAGCTTCGCAAACCAATACCAAGACACTTTTTTAAGTCCATACAAAGATTTTCGAAGCTTACATACCCGTTAGAGGGTGTAAAGAAACCTTTTGGAATATTGATGTACACATCGACGTTTAAATCACCATGAAGAAACGTGTAACATCCCCGAACTTCCTAAGTTCGATGATCCGAGCCATCCGAGCCAAAGACTT
>OVBE01009513.1:0-15965 GCA_900406425.1 Iberis pinnata | reverse complement strand
CTCCGGAGACCTTGTGTACTACAGCATCCTTCGAGAGATAATTGAGGTTTGTTACCCCGGGATGTTGAACTTGAGATGTGTTGTCTTCATGTGTGATTTGTATGATCCAACTGATGGTAGAGGTGTCAACGTAAACAAATTGGCGTGACTTCGATCAATTCACGTAGGAGACTTGCAAAATATGATCCTTTCATTCTCGCCACACAAGCGGATCATGTATAATCTTGATATTTGAAAAAATATTTTAATTGAAAAATGTATAACATATATATTCAACAATTGTGTAGGTATCTTACATCACGTACCCATGCATTTCAGCTAGGATAAGCCCTATCCGTCGATAATCCGTCGATAATGCTAAATATGTGTTTCGGGGTTTGGGGTTTGAAATCCTAAGTATGTGTTTCAATGTTAACTTTAAAATACATGAGTATAGATGATGGATTAATTCATGTTTCATACTATAAAACAAAATTAAGTCAAAGTGACTTTTACGACATTTCACTAAACATGTTATAACCGAAAGTGTTTAATAACTTATAAGATGATCATCGGTAAAGTTCGGACGAAAAAACATGTTTTCAATTATATCTTACTACGATGCATTATAACAGTTAATGTGTTATCATTACAGAAATGTCTACAACGGAAATCTTAAACAAAATCTTATAAGAATCCCTAAACCCTAAACCGTAGATATTTTGAAAACCAACGGATTATCAACGGATTTTTTAAAGATTTAAAAAATCCATCGATAATCCGTCGATTCCATCAATACAGTCAACATGCAATCCATCGATAATCCGTCGATTCCCTCGAAAATTTTACCGCGTTTTATTTTCCCAAAATATTTGGAAATGTGCGAAATTTGATTTTTTCAAAACCGATGGATTATTGACGACCCGATCCGTTGATTTTTTTTTTATTGAAAAACCAGAAGCTCTTTTCCTCTCCCATTTTCACGCGAAATAGGCGACTTGGAGGAGAGAAGAAGCTTGATTTCTCCCATTTTCACCCAACAATGGCCAAAAGAAACTCAATGTAAGTTTCACTAACTAGTTTTAGGCTTATTGTGTTGATTTCGTTGCATATGAACGGTTAGTTTAGGATTTTTTGGAAATTTTGAGTTTTTAGAAACTTGAGAGATTTTGGTAAAAATTGATGTTCTTGATGGTTTTAAGATTTTTTAGTGGATTTATAATTGTTTGATTGACTTTGATTTATATTGTGGATTCACAAATTTAATGAATTTAAGAATGTTAGGTTTTTAGAAAATTTAGGAATTTTGGGAAAATTTGATTTTGTTGATGAATTTAGGAATGTTAGGGTTTTTAGAAAGTTTTAGAATTTAATGATTTTTGTAAACTTTTGATGGGTTTAGAAATATTAGGGTTTTTAGAAAGTTTTGGAGTTTAATGATTTTTATAAACATTTTGAGAATTTTACAAAATTTGGAATCTTAATTTTGATGGAATTTAACAAATTTTGTGTTTTTAGAAAGTTTTTTTTAGAATTTAAGGGTTTTTCAGAAATTTTGTGTTTTGCGTTTTAAGGGTTTTTTTTTTTAGAAATTTGGTTAATTTTGATGGAATTTAAAATTTTTTTGTGTTTTTATAAAGTTTTGTAAATAAAATTTACATATTAAATATAAAATATAAAATATATAAAAAATTATATAATATTTATATTTTAATATTATAAAAATTTATCCATATTAAATATTAATTATTTTTTTTATCGTAATTTCAGTAATTACGATCGTTTCACTTATTCATTGGGATGAGGACAATTCAACACCCCGGGAGATGTAGCGGGGTTTTCTTCTAGACCGGGGTCTTCCTCGACACCTTCCGGCACTCATGTGCCGGAATCTGACATACCTCCCGAGCAGCCACGTCCAAACCATCAGCTCCCACAGACGCTGACATTAGATGAGTTGTTGGTCCAAATGGGACGTGAGCGTTTGCCGTATTTGGTTCCAAGTGGTGCGGAGGGGACCACGTGATTTTCGGCTTCAGATAACGGGATCACGAAGTGCATCAAGTCTCTGATGCAAAGTATTTTTTGCAAACCGTATGAGAAGTTTACAGACTTTCCTCCGGAGGATAAGGAAGTTTGGATATACTGTTTCGCGGTAAGAATTTTCTTAAATATTAACTTACATTTATAATTACTAACATTAAATCTTTAAATCATGTAGCAAAAATTCAACTGGAATCCTGTCATGACCCCTGAAGTGCGGATGGAGTTCAGGACTAAAGCGGCGAAGACTTACTCTAACCACATGTATACTTGAAGGACACTTGGTACAAGACCGGACAGAAGCACACACACACATGCTTGGAGAGCTCCTTACTCCATTCACAGAGTACTGGGAAAAAGAAGAGACGAAAAAAGTCTCTGAACAACTCAAAGAACCGAAAAAGCGAGCGGGACGGTAGGGGATATCGACTAGCAACGCTGGTGCTAGGAGTTCGTTCACATGATAGGGTGATCTAGTATGATTTAAAACTTGTATCTAGTAATTTTTTTATTTTCATTAATACTATCTAACTTTTATTTCTTGAACAGCGGGCTAAGACCGGCCACGAGCCGTCACCCCTTGATATTATAGAAGATCTCCACACGAACAAGATGACTAGACAAGTTCAAGACCCGCTGGCTTGGGAGGTTCTCGAGAACTCTAGAAGGCGTACCGAGGAGATCCGGTCTAGTCAGGCATCTCAAGGGGGAAGCGACGAGATCCCCCTTGAGACGGTATATGATGTAGTTTCTCAGGTAAAAAATATTTAAATTTAATTATATATTATTGCATATTATTGGTACTAATAATTTTTTCTTATTTCAGACTACGAAGAAGTCCAAGGGCCAGACTTACGAGTTCGGAAACATGGCTTCTTATTGATTCCCAGGATCGGGATCCCGAGCTTCAACGGCTCATTATGAGGAGTTGAGGAGGAAGAACGAGGAGACGGAGAGAATGAAGATGGAAATTGATGCACAAGCGAAGCAGATAGAGGAGATGAAGGATTTGCAAGCAGAGCGCGACGCTCAGATGGAGGCGATGCGGGCTTCACAAGATATGATGGAAGAGTTCATGAGACGTTATCAGGGGTAGATTATTATTGTTATCGTTTTGTATAATTATAATTTCTGGATTTTTAGAATATTTTGAATTTTTATGAATATTTTAATTTTAATTTTAATTTTATATATATTCTGAATTTTATTTTAATTTTAATATTTTTAATTTTCTTTTCTTTTTTACAAAATTTTAAATTATCCATCGATAATCCTTCGAGTTTTTTATATTTTCTAAATTTTCGTCGATAATCCGTCGATTTTTTTTAAAGTATCAGTCGATAATCCGTCAATAATTATTGACGGATTATCGATGGCATTTTATTGACGGAATATCAACAACACTAATACGACGGATTATCGACAGCACTAATACGACAGATTATCCATCGATAATCCTTCGATAATTATCGACAGATTATCGACAGATATTTAAAACCGACCAGTTATAATCGACCGACAATATCCGTCGATTTAGCCCCTTTTTAGACGGAAAATCGACGGATATGCCTGTCGGTTTTACCGTGTTTTCTTGTAGTGAGATGTGCAACTACAATGGTCAAAAAGTGACCTAAATTCATAAATGATAGACAAGTTAAACATAACTTGATAGAAAGTTAGGAGTACAATGAAACAGTTTAATGTGTTACACACTTGAACGACTCGAGGTCTTCTACTGCTTCCTCGACTAACTTGTGGGGAGTCAAGTTACATCATGAATTTGAATACGGTTCCATAACCTTGATTTTCAACAAAGTAAATATTGTTGCTTCTTCCGGTTACGAGAAGACTATTGCATAAGATAGCAAGGCGGTTGGGATGATAGAAATACTTTTTGATTTTGCAACCAAAGGAATACTCATGATCCAAGGTCGTGAGAATGCCATATAAGTTTTCTCTCCTAATGAAGAAGACGATGAACTTACTCTCTTCTGCCCATGCAGAAGGAAATTTGACTAGATACCTTACTATGTAGAGGATCTATGGGACTGGGAATGCATACCAAAGCTAGTATCCAACGGTGTAACTCAACACTACCATAACTACCCAGCATGGGACACAATTGTAATCTATTACCAAATCCTCTGTCCCCTTCAGGATCCAACAATCCCTCAAAAACATACCGAATGTCTTGTTCGTGTTGAACCTGTAAATGAGAAGAGAAAAGCCAACAAATTATATGTACATTGAAATGCAATAAAAGATCCCTACAGAAGGAAGTTTGGCTAGATAACTCATCATATGAGGAATCTAAGGGACTGGCAATGCAAGGAAAAACACGCACTTGATCTACCATCAATAATAAAGCCCAAAATGTAATCGAATTATAATTATAAAGTTGCTCATGAACATTAGAGTTTGTCAACTCCAACGTCACCGCACAATGCAACTTAATTCGATCACAACATCCGAACTTGAGAAGCATGAATAATCCATTGCATTCCACTTCCACCATAACAAAGTCTAAAAGGGAGAGAACATGATAACGCATGTCAAGACCATGATGGATATGCTTTAGTTTCAATGTAAGCAAACATATGACTCTGAAATTTTTATCGGCAAGTGACACTAAATCAGAATAACCACCACTTGGATAATACAATAAATATATGGTTAGTGTAGCTGATAGTGTTTCTTCAAGAACTTTAGATCAAACCCTTTCCTTGAAAAAAGTATAAAGCCGATTTGCATAACTATCAACAGGTGAAGGATAACTGAAATATTGCATGAGATCACCAACAAGTGGTGATTCAAAATGCTGAGTGAATAAGACTCTAGAGTGGATTGAGCAAAGCGCATAATCCATGGAGTCTAATCCAGAATGAGTTGACAGAGCCACTATAAATAAGTCCTTGAAGACGGTAGAAGTATAAATATCTGAGTGGTTCGATAAAGCAGTGATATCAAAAGCCCAAAATCTTCTAGGGTATCCAACAATACCGTACTAGAAACGAAAGATTCTTCGGAGACATGAGAGTAGACACTGACCATCGAAACTCGCCGAGTTAAACATAAGATAGCACTCATCACATAACACAGAGAATATTTTTTCCCCAATCGAGCTACCATCAACCCATAGGCATGCATATTTCGGTGAAGTTTGGCTGAATACCCTAAAACCACCTCGGGTTTTGGGGGATCTTGGTCGTGACCCATTTTGTAAGGTGAGTGGAACCCTATAGATAGATCTGAAACCATGGCAGAAGATATGAGATTTATAGAGTGTGAACCAGCATTAAACCATGGGAGAGATGAACCAAATGCGTCTGTGGCAGAGTCCATAAGAGTTCTCGGTTGCGTCAGAGCGCGACACCGGAAGAAAGAGGAATTATCGGGCCGAGAGTTCCAAACAGATTTGGAAGCGAATCCATGCCTAAATCGATCAAATTTTTCATATCCGGAGAGGGAGAGAACGAAAGCGGCTCGAAGCGAGAAACCCCAAGGATGGTTTCGACGAACGCTTACATTGCCGGAGGGGATACAAATGCTAGGAGAAAAATAGACAAAGAAACCCAAAAGCAAATATAACTAAAAAGAACAGAAAAATGCAAATAGAGATGAAAAGAGACGACGACACCGGCGGATTTCAACACCGTCAACGTCGAAAAACATCACAATTTTTAGAACCTCGTAAAGCGTGTCCGAGAGCGTTTCAAATTTTAAAACTATCTCAAAAAGAGTAAACAAGTGCTTTTCTTTATTAGATTAAAAACTATCTCAAAATATCTTAATCTCTTGAAGTCTTATTGAACAATCCTTACTATACAACTTCTTATATAGCCTAAGCAACTTCCTAAATCTAATGGGAATACAAAACCAGTTTCTTATTTTGTAGACTTTTTCCTCTTCTATGTTTTAGATAATTTCTTTTTCTTTTAATCTTCTAGACTTTCTTTTTCCTAGAAGACTAGTTTCTCTGGTTAGGAATTATCCAACCAGAACTATAATGTGATTGACTTTTACAGTCGTATTTTTAGATTTACTTGAGACTGCATCTATTGTCATTGAATTTTTTTTTTATAATATGTAAATTTTATATCAAAAGGAACGTGTGAGGATACAAATACCAGTAAAGAGAATATTTAAGAGATAAAATAAACCTAAACTCTTAATATACTAAAAGAGAGATGGCATGATGAAGCTAAGAGTACCGAAACCAATGGGATAAAATATTTTTAAATTTCCTTCTATTTCCATTCGCAAGAAGAGTGTCTTTGACGTTCCTATCAATTCTCTTGAAAGTGATTTCCACTGATGAAGAGATATTCTGATGCAAACACAAATTCCGTTCACGCCAGAAAAAGTACATAATTGAGTGAGAAGCAGGTTTCTTGAAAGTTGAAGAAATACCATAAGATCTCCCATGTAGCCAGGAGATAAATGAAGACCAATTATATAATAAAAGGCTGGAACATCCTAGCTTGGTAAGGAGAAGGATCCATACTGCCCGAGAGAAAGGACATTGGAGAAATAAGTGTTCTCGAGTCTCTGTATCAGATGCGCAGAAAAGGCAAACAAAGGAATCAGAGAATCCCCATTCATAAAGCTTGAAAGGACCGACAACCTTTCATAATTTAGAGTCCACATGTTGAAAGCATGGCGGGGGATGGAGTATTTAAATCAAATAGCACTAAACTAGTGAACTTGCGATGCAGAAGGAAGTTGGAGATCCCAAGTCCTCTTTGAGGAAAAGAAAGAATGCCTAGAGCCTGATTCACCCCACTCGAAAAAAATCCTCACCCTGAGACGATGAGGGAGGGTTTAGGTTGACTAAAGTTTTGCGAATAATAGAGACAGATTCTGTCCGTGAAGCTATGTGAAGACAACTCCAAACCCTATAATCAGTAGCTTTGTGAACTGTTGATGACAAAAGGTACTCCGAGTCTGCGAGGCCCCGAAGGCCAGAGACTGCAAGGAGAGGGCCCAACAAGGTCCAATCGTTGGACCATAAGGAAATTGAATTACGATTATGAAGCTTTGCACCGAGAAGAGGACGAGCCATATCTCTAATACGGAGCAAGGATTTTATTATCCAAGAGAAAGCAGAGGAATCCTATAAATCCCATAAACTTATGTGCTTGAAATAATGGTTCGTTACCCAAGCAACCCAGAGTGATCCCGCTGAGGAAAACATGATCCAAATTCGTTTTAAGAGAAGGACCTTATTCCTTGTGATTAGGCTTCTAAACCCTAAACCACCCTCTCGTTTTGGCAAAAAAACCATAGCCCATGCCACCCGAGCCCTATTGTTGTGATCCAGTGTTCCCGACCAAAGGAAGCTGTTACACATTGATTCGACTGTCTTTAGACAGCCCTTGGTCAAAGAGAATACCGCAAACCAGAAATTTAACAAGCTGTAAATCACTAATTTTATTAGATGAGCTCGACCAGAGAAAGAAAGAAGCTTAGATGGCCACATGTTGAAACGGGCCTCTATTTTATCGATAAGAGGAGAGTAATCTTTGATGAGCAGTTTCCTATGAAGAAGAGGAAGACCAAGGTAGCGAATTGGCATTGATCCTACTAGAAATCCAAAGCTGTTCAAGGAAGCTACCTCCAATGGCATAGAACCAGCCAAGAAAATCTCTTATTTATCCGAGTTCATAAAGAGCCCCGATAATCTGTGAAAACGGTCGACGCAATTGACAAGGTTACGCAGAGAGTTAGCCGTTTCCATCAAAAATATCATTAGATCATCCGCAAAATCGAGATGTGTAATGATCGGGTTTTTCCCAAGAGGGTGATACCCAATTTGACGGTGTCGGAAATCATTTGAGAGGAGAAGGGAAAAGAATTCCATAGACATAACAAAGAGGAGAAAGGATAATGGATCATCTTGGCGTAATCCCATTTTCCCTTTGAAATGTCCTCCTAGCTCCCCATTTACATTCACATAGAAAGAGGTAGTGGTGATGCATTGAGTCACCCAGTTTATAAACCTGATAGGGAAGTTTGATGCATAAAGAATCCGAATAATGAATTCCCAAATGACGGAGTCGAGAGCCTTAGAGATATCGACTTTAAGAATGGCTCTACAACTAACGTTTTTCCTGTTGTGTCCTTGTACCATTTCCGTAGCATGGAGAATGTTTTCGACCAATAATCTATCCTTGACAAAAGCCGATTGATTAGGAAAAATCATATATGGTAAGATCCTTTCTAGGCGCTTGCTAATGATCTTGGAGATAATTTTGTAAATAACGTTGCAACAGGATATAGGCCTAAAGTCTTTAAACTTGTCTGCACCCTGTTTTTTAAGGATCAGTGAGATAATTATTGCGTTGAGCTGCTTTCGTAGAAGGCTGAAGGAGAAAAATTCAGAGACTACCGCAAGTAGGTCCGGACCGGTAATGTCATAGGTTGATCTAAAGAATTCTCCAGTAAAGCCCTCCGGACCTGGACTCTTCTTGTTAGTCAATTCCTTAATGACCACTTTGATTTCGGCCATTGTAACATCTACACTCAGGGTTGCTCTTGTGTCTTCATCACATTTAAAAGAGGCCAAGCTGTCAATAAGGCTGGTATCCGCAGATGATAAAACAGGAGGGTCTGAGCCGAGAATTTAACTAAAGTAATCAATACAGTGACTTGCTAAATCCTCCGGATTTGCTATTTTCTTGTCATCTTCAAGAGTGAGATAATGAATGGTGTTTGAGGACCTTCGAGATGCCACAACTNAATTTAACTAAAGTAATCAATACAGTGACTTGCTAAATCCTCCGGATTTGCTATTTTCCTGTCATCTTCAAGAGTGAGATAATGAATGGTGTTTGAGGACCTTCGAGATGCCACAACTTGGAAAAAAGCTGAATTCGAGTCACCTAATGTAAGCCATCGTATCCTTAATTTCTGCATAATAAACTTTTCTTCAGCTTGAGCGAGGGTCCACCACCTCTTGGAGGCACTTTTCTTCGGTTGAAGTTTCATATGATGGATTTTCCATGAAAGCAACTTGTTTCAATAGCATATCAGCATGAACATCATTAGTTCTAGCTTCAATGTTTGGAAAGAAAACCTGGTTGATGTCCTTAATAGGCCTTTGAGAAGTTTTAGCTTACTACAGAGGCGATATTGAGCATTTTCAGAGATAAAAGTATGATCCCAGCGAGATTGAACCTTCGGTAAAAAGGTAGGGTGATCCATAATATTGGAAATCTTGAAAGGTATTTTAGACCTTATTTCATTAGACAAAACCAGGCCCGAAAAAGCGTGGTCTGATAACTCCGGTTCTGCAAAAACTGCGTAAGACAATGGGTAATGTGAAATCCATCTCATTAGTTAGAACTCTGTCCAAATTCTTTGTAATTGTCACAGAATTTTGATTCTATAACGACTAATAAGTTGTAAAATAATGTTAAGTGTTTGCGATCCCTTTGTCGTAACAAATATGACGCAAAATAATGTTAAAAGTTTGTGACCCCTTTGAGATCTCTCTTTTGAAGTCATAGTTTTGCGATGTTTAAAGATTACTTTATTGCAAATGAATATGTCGTTAAGTAAACGACAAAGTTTTGTTGCAAATGTGCCATGACCGGGTCATTATTTTTGAGATATGTAAACAACAACTATAAGTTTGAGATATGTGAAAGTCGCTGCTCCTTTTCTTGTTCATACATCTCCGAAATGGACGCGAAAAAGATGCATAACTTTCTTTTCTTTCCACCTCACTCATCTTATCTCCAAATCGATCAAGTCCAGATGGATTTTCCATATCATTTGTTTCAGTACATTGTACAGTGTACACTAATCAGAATAAATTCAGAAACTAAAATACACTAAAAGGCAAAAGCTTATCAGAATCTAAATCAACATTTAGATTTAAAAGGTAATTAGTTGATAAGAATTGTATATCAAAAGCACCATTTTTGTTTCGCTCTCGCTAGCGATAGCGATCAATTATGCTTTTTTGTTCTTTTCACCACTGGTTGCTGCGACTAATCACTATGTTGTTGTTTTTTTTGCAGTCGCTAATGACTGATTATTTAAAATATATAATTTAATTAATTTACTTATTTTATTTAACTTAATTAATTTACTTATTTTATTTAACTAATTTAGTTTAATTTTACTTAAAACATTAAAAAATTATTTTATTTTTACTTTATTTTGTATTATTATCTTTTGTAAAATAATTTATTTATTTTACAATAAATTATGTTTTAATTTAATTTTTCAAATTATATAATTGATTTAATTATATTTATTTTAATTTAATATCATATCATTTATTTTATTATCGCAGTGCCTGATTTCTTGTTGGTTTTTCAATCATTGACTCAACATATATACTTTTTACATGGTTTTACCAATTTGTTTAGAGTATTTTATCGAGTCTTTCGGGTTTAAGGTGGCTTTGGAGAAAACTGAGATATTTTGGGATGTTTTGATTGCAAATTGGCATATGCATTAGTCCCTGGAGCAAAAAATCGATCGATATGGGTTGGACCGATCGATCCAAAAATACGTTTTGCACAATTTTTGCACGAAACTTATATTTTACCCAATTTTTGCACGAAAAATCATTAAATTTTTTTTTTCATTTTCTCCATATTTCGTTTAACCCTTTAAATAGGAAATTAGAAATTCCTTGTAGTTTAACCATTATTTAACTTTTAATTTACACATTAGCTTTTAGTTTTATAGAGAGAGACGAGATCCAAACCTAAACTTCTTTTGCAGAAGATTTTTGAACCTTCTTTTATTTATCTTATGAAATTGTTTTCTTTAACTATTTAATCTATGATTCTTGTTACATAGTTAGGTTTTAGAATTTCCTCGGGAAACAAAATTTGATAGTTAGGGTTATTAAAAAGGGATTTGAATTGTTAGGTTCTTAATGTAGATTTTTTCTTAATTCTTGAATTAACTTGATCACCTAGTTCATTATAATAGGTTGAGAAATACAAGGGGATTTGGTTGAGAAATCCGACTTAGTGTATGAACTTAATGCATGTCTGAACTATCTAAATATGGCAGGAGTTTATCTTTAGTAATTTGAACATATGGATTTAATACTTCGGGAGGAGATTAATATGAAATTCTCTTTTGAGTTGAGAACTATTTTCACTGATAATCTTTGCATGATAATATGAGTAGTTGAACATGTCTACCTGTGGATTTCCTAACACTTACCGTTTTTAGTTTATTGATTTACTTTAGTTTTAATTATCGTTTTAATTTGCAATCACTTACAAACAACATTTATTTTGTCCTAGGTAAATTTGATTCTAAGATTAATAGTGCTACCTTGGTCTATGTGAATTTGATCCCTAATATACGACTATGTTTGCTATGCACTCACAGTGAATATATTTGGATTAAAACCTGAGTGTAACAAGTTTTTGGTGCTGTTGTCAGGGACTAATTGTGTTACCTATTACTTTTAAGATTAGAGTTTAGTCTAGGAACCTAACTTTTTCTTTTTCTCTTCCTTTTTTTTATATAGGCGAAGGTCATGGATTACAATGATTGGCTACAATAGAAAGAGGACACATTCGAAGAGAACATTCATGATGAGTCAAAGAGTCTCAGAGACTAGATACTATGAGGTTTTGAAAAACTTACTAGGAATTATTATGTAATATGTTATGACATTTACGATCTCAAGTTAAAGTTTTCAATACATGATGAGTTTAGTCCACTTCAAGAAAAATATTTCTTAGGAGATGTGCTTGAAGTTGATACGATCTTAAGTTATATAAAAAATCCTTAGGATGAGATGACTCTTAGAAGTGAGAATGATGTGTTTTACATGATTGATGGAGATGAAGTTGACTACTTTTTCTTGAATTCGTTTAAACTTGAACTTGATTTTATTTCTCCATCTAATGTATATGATTCTCATGAGCCTCTAGTAATCAAGAAGCAATTCATGCTATATACTACATATGTAGTCAGCTTCTTCGATGAGATTTATGTCTTTTTTCCATGCGCACCATTGTGTTTCTTTGTGCATATGTTCTATTGAACTAACAGGAGAAGGACTAAAGGTGCACTGGCTCAACCATTTGATTCTCAGTATTAGCACACTGTGCTCCACAGTCAAGCTAAAGACTTTAAACAAGCGTTTGGTGGCAGGCAACACACCCATGTTGGTTTTTCTTTTCTTGTTATTTTCCTTTTATTTGAGTTAGTTTACATCACTTTCTTGTTTATTTTAACATCGGAAATGTGTGAAGTTAGTCTGGGGGAGGCTATATATCTACTAACGCTATCTAAATTTATTTTGGATGTTTTTAGTTTGATGAAATTTTTCATAATTTTTCATTTTTTATTTAGCTGACTCTAGTCGATCCGAAGGACTCATGACTAGAATCTGTGATGACTACTAACCTAGTGTGAGTTTAAAACTAATTTTCATTGACTGTTGAGATTTGACTTCTTGATGTGCTTGATTCAGAACCCCATATGCTAACTATATGATTGTGAAAGTTCTTATGTTTTGGATTGTTGATGATTCAATGCTAACTCTAACTTGATTTGAACTAACATGATCTTAATTCTCGTACTTATTTTGTTGTTATAGTTTGAGTTATGTACCTTTCTTTTCAGACCACTCTAAAACCATGAGTTCTTATAGTATGATCTCATTCTCCTTCCTTCAACAATAAAGAAAAACGGTAAAGAGAAACTGACAATGAGTCTCGAAATCCGCTCTCTCGTCCCATAAAACCGACTGCTAAAAAAATGAGAAAGAAAAGCAAAGCGAAAGAAAAAGCGTATATGAAAAAATAGAAATAAAAAGAATAATAAGAAGTAGGAAAAGGAGAAGAAAATGGATCAGAATTGCTTGATGCTACATTTGGTACGTGGATCCTAAAGGAAAGACGACTCTAGTGCGCTGATCGATACCCCATATGTAAAAATGCATTTTTTGTACTTAAATGAACTTAGATAGTTGGTTGAGATGATTTGATGGTTTGACTGATTGAGAATTTATAGTAGGAAGCATGTTGTTTAGTTATGTAATGGTGTATGTTTTCAATGAAATGGTTGTCTTTCATTTGGTTTCTTTGGTTTTTGGTATTTAGACTCTGGGTTTCTATGATTCTTCGAGTTTCTGTGTGGTCCTTTTCAAACCTCTTATCCACATTTGGTTTTTTTTTCTTGAGGAAAAGCAAAAGGGTAAGTTTGGGAGAGTTGATATACTCGATTTTTACGTAGTTTTACCAGTTAGTATAGAGCCTTTTATCAAGTCACATTGTGTTTTTTAAAGTCGTTTAATTATTTATCGAGTATTTTCAAGTTTAAGGTGGCTTTGGAGAAGATTGAGATATTTTGGGACATTTTGGATGCAAATTGGCATATGCATATGCAGAGTCCAACAAAAAGGTCAGAATTTTACCAATGTTTGATGATGTTCCCACCTTTTGATCGAGCTGCAATTTAGATAGAAGATAGCCACATGAGTTAGCTTTCATGTGGAGGTGGTTTGAAATCAATCCAAGAGTGCAATCAAAAGTTATGACGAACTTACAAAAGATTGGTCAATCTAGCTCGCAGAAGAAGCTCGTGCAAAGTAGATCGATCGGTCCACATCATGACCGATTGATCCATTAGTTCCTTGAGAAACCTATCGACCGGCTTGGGTTGGACCGATAGATCCATAAATCCATTTTGCACAATTTTGCATGGAAATTATATTTTACCCAATTTTGCACGGAAGTTCCCTGAAAGATTTTCTTTCCTCCATATTTTGTTTTTAACCCTTCAAATAGGAAATTATAACTTATTTTAGTTTAACCATTATTCAAATTTTATTTTACACATTAACTTTTAGTTTTACAGAGGGAGCCGAGATTTAAACCCTGAACTTCTTTTTGAGAAGATTAATGAACCCTCTTTTATTTATTTTATGCAATTGTTTTCTTTAACTATTGAATATATGATGCTTGTTTCTTTTAACATGTTTGAGTAGTTTCATAGTTAGATTTTATGATTTTCATAGAAACTATGTTGGATAGTTAGGGTTATGAAAAAGGGATATGAATTGTTAGGTTCTTAGTTTAGATTTGTTCTTAATGTTTGATTTAACTTGATCACCTAGTTTATGATAACTTGATCATCTAGTTTATGATAATAGGTTGATAATTCAAAGAGAATTGATTTAGAATTATGACCTAGTCTAGATGAATAAATGTCTTTGTTTGCGATAGAATCAAACATGCATTAAATTCAGATTTGATAAGTTCATAAACATCTAAGAATATATTTTGGTTAAAACATGAGTGTATCACCGGCGACTAAAAGCAATAACTAATCGCAGGTCTCATAATCAGATCGCTATAGAAAATAGCGACTAAAAATCCAATCATTTATCGCTAGTTACAAGTCTCTAGGCCAACAACTGACAAACGAACAAGAGATCAATCGTATTCGCTGATATCTTGAATATTTAGCATATTTTAATCCTCTTTTTGATTGCATTCTAACTAGTTTAGGTTGCATTTAGACTTATAAAGTGTGCATTTTACATTGCATTGTATATTTCAGATGTTTAAGGTGGATGAAATAAAATTGGGATCAATTGAAGCTAATTGGATCAAAAGGAGACAAAAAGGAACAAAAAAATTTGTACCAACAATTCTGACCAATACAATTGCACCGGTACAGCCAAACAAAGTATAGTGTACCAATTGCATTATCCTAGTACAAATAACAAAGGAGCATACCGACCACATATACCGAGCACGCTGGCCGGTACCGAGTTCAAGAAGTTAACACTCAAGCATGACCAAGGTTCTTTATCCAATTATTTTTGTGGGTTAACCCATATATTTTGGGTTAACATAACACTTTTAGACTACTATTTAAAGATTTGAGACCTAGTTTTTATGTATCTTTCATTCCTTTTTAGAACTTGTTTACTCTTTTGTGTAAACTTTGGACCTTTAGCCTTAATCTATTTCTTCTTCTTTCCTTTGTTAGTTTCTTGCATTTTCTTGGTTAAATCATGGTTAAGCGCTTATCTATTATTGGATCTTGTGTTTTTGTCATGATTAGTTTAATAGTTTCCTTACAACCAAATGAGTTAGATAGATAAGAGCGATTAAGTGTGGGAATGTGATGCTTAAAGCTTAGATTACTAATAACTTCATTTATTTGGTGCTCTTACAACTAGTTTTGATTTTATCACTCAAACCTAGGTCGTAGATAGACCGTGCCGGTAAGTGTTTATGAAAATATCTGAATGAGTTAATTGAATGCTAAATGAGGCTTAACAAGGAATTATGCTAGTTAGTTTAGTGGTTGAATGGATTAGATCTTAATGTTTCTTTGATTGTAAATAGCCAAGGTATTGTGTTAGTTACTTGATTAGAAAATGAATTAGTACCACCAGAGTGAATTGGTCTTTATTAGAAAATCTTAGACCAAAGATTAGCATATTTATAATTATTTTAGAAGCATTTTAGGTAAAGAAACCATCATTTCTAAGTTATTTATGTGAAATACAATCGATTTTTAGTTAAGAGTAAAATGTCAAGACATGACATTTTTGTCGAAAAAGTTAAAAACACGCGGAACTCATAATTGCGTCAGGTATGACCCGGTTAAGATGCATGTTCGATCCACATAATGTGTTAATTGGTTTGTTTTCCAAAAACGCGCGGATAAAATTAATATATAGAAAATTTCTTTCGTACATGGAAATGTGAATATGTTTAGCGTAACTGGTTATAACTTGTCTTTTTGCCTACAAGTTCAAGAGTTCTATCCACATCTGAAACGTTTTTTATTTTTAATAATTATGAATTATGAATTTGAAGATATCCTTCTTATTGTAAATATTTTCCCTTACCTAAATATCTCATGAAGATATTTAAAAAAATTAACTGTTACTCCATAATAAAATAATGAATGAGTTAAAATATGGAACATTCTCA
>OVBE01009512.1:0-15966 GCA_900406425.1 Iberis pinnata | reverse complement strand
GAAAGAATGAAAAAAAATGGGAATGTAAATGGGTATGATCACTTTGAGTTTCAAAAGGGAAAAACTAGGATGCATCACTGGGTAGAATTAGGGAACTTAGGTTTCATTAGCATTGGGTAGATGACNGACCAAATGAGTTCATTGAAGGCACATGACTTGATCCATGGTTCCTGATTAATGAATGTTAAAGGAACAAACGAATTTGAATTCATTATGGAAGTTGGAATTGGTCTGTGATGAACTATGATGAGTATGGCTAAAGTTTTTAAGTAGGATGAACTTAGGATTGCATTCTAGAACTAGTAACCAGGACATTAATATTAGATGTGTTTGCAGCATGTTTTGGACCTTCAAACCTCACTCCCAAACTTTTGAATTACTTGTTTGAGGGCAAGCAAGGATTTAGTTTGGGGGAGTTGATGACTCTGAATTTTCATGGATTTTACATATCAATTAGTATCAATTCTGAGGTCTTTAGGCGTGCATACATCACATTTATAGTTGATTTTAGTAAGTTTGTGATTTTTAGGACTTTTGCATTAGAATTTGCATATGCACGCATTTTAGAGATTTTTCAGAACTGTCAGGAGTTTTCTGGAAGGATTTGTGAGATTTCAGAAAAGCAGCACTTAACATTGGATGGACAACACTTAGCATGGAATGGACTAGACCTACCTCTGCCTGGATCGATCTCTATCTCTGCTCAGATCGATCTCACCCTTCGTCTGGATCGATCTCACCAGGCTTCACACAGCAAAATTTCATATTGATCCCATCCTGCACAGATCGATCTCAGATCGATCCCAGCAACACTTCAGATTGATCCTATCTCAGCACGGATCTATCTCCACACTCACCTGGATCGATCCCTCTCTCTCTCTCTCACTCTTTCAAGGAAATTTGTGAAGTCTCCGACGAAACTAAGGAAGTTCATGGAATTGAAGCAATATTAAGAAGGAAGCAAGAATGGATCAATCTCAGATCAATCTCAGGTTGATCCCAACTCAAACTAGATTGATCTCACACTTGTCTGGATCGATCTCAGGTACTCACCTCCAGGATCGATCCCACTCTCAAACGCGTCTTAGGTTGGATCGATCTTGACCCTTACGGCCAAGCTCTCAACACTTCTGATCGATCACACACAAGCTCAAGCTCCGACCCGACCAACTCAAATCCGGATAGCACCTGAACCAATGCCCAAGATCCAAGACAATGATTAGCTTTTTATCTTTAGTGCAAATAAGGGCTTTTCTCTAAACACTATAAAAGCCCTAATTCGCCTCCATTTGCAACAAGCTTAGTTTTTTCCTTTTTAGGTTTTAGGTTTTAGTCTTAAGTTTTCATTTTCTTAGTTGTTCTTCATGTTCTTGGTGTAAAAACCAGATTTCTTTCAAGTTTTAAGTTAATCTATTGTTTTTCCTTTACTTTCTTGCTTAGCTTTAGGTTGTTGTTTAGTTGGTGCTTGTTTATTTTCATTTTAAGCTTTTAATCTCCTGTTTTAAGTTTGTTCTTCATCTCTGTTTTTACTGTTTTATTGTTGTTCTTAGTTTTTGGGTTTGTGTTCTTGCTGTTCTTCATCTGTTTCTTTTTAGATCTGCATGTTTAGCTTTGAAGTTATGATTTCTGTTTTCTCTGCTTCTACTCCCATGAGTAGTGAGTAGTCCATCAACTTCCTGAGGATGGGGTAGACTAGGGTTGATGTTCTGGGTTCACCTTAGTACCTAAGTTGTTTGTCTTTAAATCCCTTCTGTTTCACCTGCTCGTAATGCTGATTGTATTTCATCCTGAGAAGGACTGAAAACCCGCCTTTAGGCCCTTCAACACCGAGAAGTAAATCATTGAAGGTGTCCGGAACTAGGTGATTTCATAGATTCGTTTCCCCTTCTAGAGCATTAGTTGTTTGTGAAACTTATTGACTATAGTAGATTGTAGTTCATGCCTGCTTAGTAGTTACTGTCTATGACGAGAGTTGAGTCCATGATTGTTATGCTTGAAATTGATTGCCAAGATATTGGAATTGGTTGCTTATGTTTTTACTGTCTAGGGGTTAGATCATTGTATGAGGTATGTTAGGTACTTAGGTAGCTTAGGATGGATCCTTAGTCAATTACCCTTGTCCCCAGGAACTGCTTCACATTGTTTACATCTTTCACCCTCTTTGCTTTTATGATGTTTTTACATCTTAGTCTTTTATGCTTCATTTTATGTTTATGCACTTTACTTTCAGCATGTTCATTGCATTTATGATCCTTTGGCAAAACTACCCCTTTTAATACTTAGTTTGACTTTAAAGCATCCATTGCATTCAGATTGTTTAGTACATTCCCTTTTGGATTGATAACCCATCTATACTACAATGATGGGTAATTGATAACCCAAGTAGGAGTGAAAAATCCTATTATCACCAGAACCCAGCTCAAAATCACCCTCTGGTAGGTGATTTCAAGAACCATGAAACATTATTTGCTAATAGGAATATCATTCGACCCCAAAACCTCAACGTCAGGAGTACCAGTTCCCTATTCAGCTCATCCAGCTGCTTCACCAAAATAAATTTCATGGTTTACCCGCTGAGCATATCATGGATCACATCGATAACTTTGAGGACATATGCAACACTACCCAACTCAATGGAGTCTCAAAGCATTGTAAACTCTTCTGTCACTCTCTAGTTGAGATAGCACTTTGGTGGTTGAAGTCCTTACTTGCTAGTTCTATTGAAACTTGTGATGATTGCAGAGCCAAGTTTCTCAGTCACTTCTTCACCACTACCAGGACCTATTCTATGTGAAACAAGATCTATGGGTTTTAGCAAGGTTTTGTAGAATCATTCTTTGAAGCCTAGGAATGATTCAAAGATAATCTTTGTGACTTCCCTCATCATGGTTTCTCTGATGTAAGTCTTCTTAACACGTTCTACGGAAGGATATATTAGAAGTACCAATTTTCCTTGGATACAGCAAGCAGTGGTAATTATATGACCAAAGCCATCCCAGATGCCTATCAACTGATAGAGAACCTGGCAATTAGCAACTACAACCATTGCCCAAATTTTGATAGGAGAACTAAGGGAACTACTTCTGACACCTCTGAACTCTAAGAAGTGTAAGGACAAGTTTCATAGATGAAAGAGTTGCTCACTCAACTTCTTAAAAATCAAACCAAAAAAACGCCAGCTTTGCTGAATATGTAGACCTGCTTGTTTTTCTTTCCAAGAGCAAGACAATGAAGTTTATGAAGAAGAAGTGAGCTACATTAATAGCCAAGGTCAAATGATGTACAATCAAGGGTACAATTCAGGTTTCTAACAAGACTCATCCCAATCTCTCTTGGAGAAGCAACAATGTGGAGAATCTCCAAGATCAGGTCTACCCAACTCAACAAAAGCCTTTCGTGCAGAACTCTGGTAAAAAAATTAGCCAAAATTCAGGAGGTGGTGGTTTCCAAGGAAACCAAAACAGGAATTTTGTGTAGAGCTCTAATTTAGGCGGTTTTTTAAGGACCTCTCAGTCTGCATTTGAACAAGCATCTCCACCTCAAACTCAATAACCAAATACAATGGAGATAATGCTCAAACAACTCTTGGAAGGGCAACAACAGTCTCAAAAAGAATTTGTTTACCAAAGGCAGAGGGTGGTTTGGGAATTCGTAAAGCTAGAGATATGATCATTGCATTGTTATCGAAAGTGGGATGGCGACTATTGAATGATGATTCCAGCCTTTGGTCTAAGGTACTGCGGGCAAAATACATGATAAATGATAAGAGTGATATCCCTTTAATCACACAAAAAGGGAGTTATTCAGCGTTGTGGAGAAGTGTAATGGTAGGGTTGAAGAAGATTGTAGTCCCGGGTTTGAGCTGGACAATTGGGGATGGGCGTTTTACACGTTTTTGGTCCGAAAAATGGTGCACTGCTACGCCATTGGAGTAGCTGGTGCAACAACCTATACCGTTGGATTGCTATAATATGAAGGTTTGTAAGCTTTGGGAACATGGCCGAGGTTGGAGATGGGAGTTGAGTGATCCATATGTCGACCACCATACGAAATTAAAGCTAGCTGCTTTGGTTGTGGACAATATCACAGGTGCGACAAATTGTCTTTCTTGGCTTGAGAATAGTAACATAGTCTTTACAGTGAGTTCGGCCTATAATTTTTTGACCCGTACAAATGTTATAGGCCAGGATATGTCGGGTTTCTTTAACCGGTTATGGCGTGTGATCTCTACTGAGCGAGCTAAGTTGTTTCTTTGGATGGTTGTACAACAATGTATTATGACTAACAAGGAAAGACATAGGCGCCGGCTCTGTTCAATGAGTATTTGTCAGGTTTGTCGTGCAGGTGAGGAGTCTATTTTGCACCTAGTGCGAGATTGTCCATCTATTAATGGTATTTGGCGGAGGATAGTACCAAGTAATAGAAGACTATGGTTCTTTGAAGCTGATTTATTGAGTTGGGTTTATAGCAATCTAGGTGACTCAACATTGTTATATGGTGTAGCTTGGTCTACTTTGTTTACTATGACGGTATGGTGGAGTTAGAAGTGGATGTGTGGAAATGTTGTTAATGAGATTGTAAAGTGTAGGGACCGTACAAAATTTGTGAAAGACAAAGCGGTAGAGGCGTGGAGAGGACATTTATATTTACGTCAGAATGGTGTTACGAGGGCTCGGGTAGATCAGATTGTCTCATGAAAGCCTCCTGATGTTGGTTGGGTTAGAGTAAATACTGATGGAGCTTGCCATGGTAATCCCGGCAGAGCAACGGCTGGTGGCACGATTAGGGATCATATTGGTGAATGGTGCAAGGGTTTTACAGTTAACATTGGGGTTTGTACGGCTCCGTTAGCAGAGCTTTGGGGAGTTTGCTATGGCTTGTTTATTGCTTGGAATCAAGGCTTTAAACAAGTGGAGCTGGAGGTTGATTCAGAGATGGTTGTGGAGATCTTACGATCACAGATTAGTAATTCTCACCGTTATCATTCCTAGCACGATTATGCTATGGCTTTCTATCGAAGGACTGGATAGTCCGAGTTTCGCATGTTTATAGGGAATCTAATCGGTTTGCAGATGGACTTGCAAATCATGCTTTTTCTTTATCCTTAGGATTTCATATTTTAGAGGCTTGCCCGGATTGTTTTAACTCTATTATTCTTGTTGATGTTTCTGGTATTGGAACATTGAGTTGTAATTTGCTTTGCTGTTTTTGAATTAATATGGGAGAGATTTCTCCCTACTTTCACCAAAAAAAAAAAACAGAAATAAAGTACACAATGCGAGAAAAGAAAATATTCAGAATATAATACCAAAACAGAAAACAAAGTTGTAAGAGCATCTCCAATGGTTAAGCATTTTTGGAGAGTGCTTAAGCAATTTTTAATTAAATTTAATGGATAAGAAACTTTTGATAATATTTTTAATTTTGTTGCTTCCCATGGTTAAGATACTTGTGATGCTTAAATTTTTTTTTTTTTTTTTTTACATTTCAATTTATACACATTTAATTTTTTAAAACATTATATTTTACATATAACAAATAATTAAAATTGAAACAAACATGAAATGCATATAAGTAAGAAAATGAATCAACATAGAACCAAAAATTTCAGATATTTATTTGGTATCTCGGGTCTGAAATACCCGGAACATGGAACCGAACCGAGCCAGAACCGAACCGAATATTAGAAAAATATCAATTGGGTATTAGAATTTCGGATCCGAAGAACCGGAACCGAACCGAATACCCGAAAGATCAATTTTCGGTTTTTTAAGTTCGGTTTTTGTTTTTGAAACTCGGTTTATTCGGTTAATTTTCAGTTATTTTTTTGTTATTTTCGGTTTTTTGGTTATTATCGGTTTTTTTGGTAATTATCGGTTTTTGGGTTTTTTCAAAAAAAAAGTTAATAATAAACCGATCGGTTATGGAACCGAACCAAACCAAGAACCGAAATTGAAGATTCTTTTTGTGTCGTCTACATAGGTCGGTTTGGTTTGTGAAATCTTCGATTCAGTTCGAAAAACTCGGTTCGGTTTTTTTTCACAACCCTACAAAAAAAATCATGAAATAACAAAAAAAAAAAACAATCAATTTACAAAAAGGAAAATGAAAAAAAAAAACCAACATGTGTCCGCCTAACACGTAAAGGAGCTTAACAAAAGCTTAAAACTCTTCTCTAAGAGTTGATCTTAACTTTGATAATCAATTATATTTATTTAATTACCTAAAATACACTTAAGCACTCCACTAACAACTCCTAAACACCACTGATGGAGTTGATCTAAAAAAGCACACCGCAACACAAAAGACAATCCATTTTATTTTGGAAAAACATTTATTCTCTTAGTACTCTTCACCTTCGTCCTCCTCATCGTCTCCGCCTTCAGCACCAACCTCTTCGTAATCCTTCTCCAAAGCTGCAAGATCCTCACGAGCTTCAGAGAATTCTCCTTCTTCCATACCCTCACCAACATACCAGTGAACGAATGCACGTTTTGCGTACATAAGATCAAACTTATGATCAATTCTTGAGAAGACCTCAGCGACACTTGTCGAGTTTGAGATCATACATACAGCTCTCTGAACTTTGGCAAGATCACCTCCTGGAACAACAGTTGGTGGCTGGTAATTGATACCACACTTGAATCCAGTAGGACACCAGTCAACAAACTGGATCGTTCTCTTGGTCTTAATGGTTCCAACAGCTGCGTTAACATCTTTAGGGACCACATCACCACGGTACATCAAACAGCAAGCCATGTATTTCCCATGACGTGGATCACATTTAGCCATCATGGAAGCTGGCTCAAATGCACTGTTTGTAATCTCAGCAACTGAGAGTTGCTCGTGGAAGGCTTTCTCTGCAGAGATCACTGGTGCGTAAGAGGAAAGCATGAAGTGGATTCTTGGGTAAGGGACCAAGTTGGTTTGGAATTCAGTAACGTCAACGTTCAAAGCACCATCAAACCTCAAGGACGCAGTCAATGAAGAAATCACCTGAAATTATCATTAAACAAGCTGAGATATGAAACATCAATTTGGACAAGTGTTTTAAGGGCTCAGTATACCTGAGAGACGAGACGGTTGAGGTTGGTGTAGGTTGGTCTCTCGATGTTTAGGGATCGTCTGCAGATATCGTAGATGGCTTCATTGTCAAGGAGAATGGAGACATCAGTGTGTTCTAATAGAGAGTGAGTAGAGAGGACACTGTTGTAAGGCTCAACAACAGATGTAGAGACTTGTGGAGATGGGTAAACAGTGAATCCCAGCTTGGATTTTTTCCCATAGTCAACAGAAAGTCTCTCAAGGAGAAGAGATCCAAGACCAGATCCAGTACCTCCACCAACAGCGTTGAAAACAAGAAATCCTTGAAGACCAGTGCAGTTATCAGCAAGCTTTCTGATACGGTCCAGGCACAGATCAACAATCTCTTTCCCAATGGTGTAATGTCCACGGGCGAAGTTGTTAGCTGCGTCTTCTTTACCGCTGATGAGTTGTTCAGGGTGGAAAAGCTGACGATAAGTACCAGTCCTGACCTCATCGATCACAGTTGGCTCAAGATCGACAAAGACCGCACGTGGAACGTGCTTGCCTGCACCAGTTTCACTGAAGAAGGTATTGAAAGCATCATCTCCTCCTCCGACAGTCTTGTCACTTGGCATCTGGCCATCAGGCTGTACCATTCCAGATTCAAATCAACACATCAGTAAGGAAACAGATAACCATATGTAAGGTCAAAAGAAAACTTTCATATACCGGAAATTGATCAAATCAATATATACACGAGTTTTTGTTCAACCATAGTAATTTAACAAGAGATCGAAATCAAAACACCGATCTAAACAAGTAATATTTCTAAAAAGAGATCCAAAGAGATTTAAGGATACCGATTTCATATATAAAAAAAATCTACATCGGTTCTCGCTCAATCATAGCAATATAACAATTGATCGAAACAACAAACAGATCTGAAAAAGTAATATATGTTTTTTTTTTATATACCAACAAAAAGTTCTGATTCATAATTTGTTGGAAGAAGAGAAACGAATGTTGCATCAGCCATAACAAACAAAACAAAAAACACGCAGCAAACACAGATCTAAACATGTACGTACACAATAGATCTACGAATTTAACCAGACTTCTGAAGAATCTAAGAAAATGCAGCTCCAAGTGCCTCAGATTCTGATCTAACGAAATACCAAGAAATATTGCAAAACGTGAAGAGAGAGAAAGAGAGAGACGAACCTGGATCCCATGTTCAAGGCAGTAAAGCTCCCAACAGGCATTTCCGACTTGGATACCAGCTTGACCAATGTGGATAGAGATGCACTCCCTCATTTTCGATTCGTTGATCTAGAGGCAGGAAGAGATCAGAGGGCGTTTGTGAAGACGCTCTCTGAGATGAGATCTGGATCTGAGAATTTCGATATTTAGGTTTAAAGGTGTATATTATATTTATAAGCTAAACCATCCGTCTTTCGGTTACGGCACACGTGTTATGATATAACTGGGCTATCTTAACTAAATTATGTTCTCGTGAGCTGTATATTTTGTAATTTTAAAATTTTTGCCGCTTAGGTTCTGTTTGACAATATTGCGTCGTGACCGTTTCTCTTTTTCAAATGCAAAATACTTTTTAAGTGAATTTGATTGCCAATAGGTGATTTGGAGATAGCTATTAGTAGGGTGAGTGGTATCCAAGTTACTAGAGATTTGGGGAAATATTTGGGACTTCTCATACTTCATACACGTGTTAATAAGACTACGTTTGGTGAAATAGAGGAGAAAATAGCTTCGCGTTTGTTGGGATGGAAGGGACGTATGTTAAGCATGGCGGGAAGGGTTACACTTAGTACAGCGGTCCTTTCATCAATACCGGTTCATACAATGAGTGCAATAAAGTTACCGGCATCAACTTTATCAAAGATAGACAAAGCTTCAAAGAATTTTGTATGGAGTAGTTATGAGAAGAAGACTCAACATCTTATTTCATGGGATCGGGTTTGTATGCCTAAGATGGATGGTGGCTTGGGTATACGGCGTGCTAAGGATATGAACGTGGCCCTCCTTGCCAAGGTGGGTTGGCGCCTGTTGAGTAATGATTCAAGCCTTTGGGCTTGTGTTTTAAGTAAGTACAAGCTTACTAATGATGATGATCATGCTTGGCTTGTGGCTAAAGGAAATTGTTCGGCATTATGGAGGAGTGTGGTTGAAGGGCTCACTAATGTCGTAATCCCGGGTAGGAGTTGGGTGTTGGGTGATGGGAAGCGTGTACGTTTTTGGATGGATAAATGGTTGAGTAACTTGTCATTGGTGGAGGAAGGGTTGTTAGAGATACCTCCGAATCTTAATGGTACTAAAGTCGGTGATTTATGGGATGGGAGTTGAGGCTGGCGTTGGGACCTCATTGATCCCTTTATCACTCCACATCTCAAGCAATGATTATTGTCTATGGTAGTGGACGAAGTTACCGGAGCTGTTGATCGCTTGTCATGGCCAGCAACATCTAATGCTACCTTTATGGTAAGCTCGGCATATAAGCTACTCACACAGTCACAACTTGCAGGACCATCACTAGATTCGTTTTACAATCGTATATGGTCCGTAATAGTGACTGAAAGGGTGAAGATCTTCTTATGGTTGGTGTCACACCAAAGCAACATGACTAATATGGAGAGGCAGAGACGACATCTATGTACATCGAGGATTTGCACGGTATGTCGGGCTGGTAATGAATCGATCATACATGTCTTACGGGATTGTGAAGCAGCTGCGGGTATTTGGAGACGCATAGTCCCGCAAAGCAAGCAAGGTTGATTTTTCACCTCGGACTTATTGAGTTGGGTGTATGTGAACCTGGGTGATAAAGCTTTGGTAAATAATATTGCTTGGTCGACAATATCTGCGATAACTCTATGGTGGAATTGGAAGTGGAAGTGTGGTAATATTTTTGGGGAGATTGTTAAGTGTAGGGACCGTACTTGCTTTGTCTTGAAGATGTCAAAGGAAATATGGGTTGCACATCACACACAAAGTGTGTCGGGTGCTAGTGGGTTAAGGGTGGAGCGGATCGTTTCATGGGTCGTACCTGCGATGAGTTGGTTTAAGCTGAACACGGATGGTGCCTCACGTGGTAATCTGGGTCCAGCCACAACCGGTGGTGTGTTGAGAGATTCTACTGGAGCTTGGTATGCAGGATTTGCAGTTAATATTGGTTATTGTTCAGCTCCATTAGCTGAGTTATGGGGGGTGTACTATGGGTTATTTATTTCTTGGGAGAAACAAGTAACTCATCTGGAGTTAGAGGTAGATTCAGAGATAGTTGTGGGTTTTCTGAAGAACGGGATTTAAGATTCACACCCGCTCTCCTTCCTAGTACGTTTGTGCTACGGCTTTTTATAGAAGGACTGGACAGTCCGAGTTTCACACGTGTATAAAGAAGCTAACCGTCTTGCAGATAGTTTAGCTAACTATGCGTTCTCTTTACCACTTGGTTTTCATTTGTTAGTTTCTATTCCTGATTGTTTTGGATCGATGATTCGTGAGGACATGTTGGGGTCGGGTTGTACACGGCTAGTCCCGGGATGATTGTGCTTTGATTTTATTTTAATAAATTTGGGAAAATTTTCTCCCGTTTCATACCTAAAAAAAAGGTGATTGGTTGGCACTCAAAATATATACTATTTCAAAAACTACTAAATGAACAAATCAAAGTTATTTATAAAAAATCCAAAGTCTGCAAAAAAAAAAAAAAAATACAATCATATCAATTAAAAACAGAATAAAAAGATTCAAGCAATAAGGCATCCTCAAATTCGAACTATATTATAATCTTAGCGACCCAATAATTATCCTCGAAAGCAATATAAGACCATTTTGTACTATATTATTACGCTATGTGCAATCATGGTAAAATCTCGATTGGAAAAAGCAGCTACTGATTCTAACAACTAACCAGCAATTGGAATGAAAAATAAATCTTAAATAAACTCGACACAACAATAGCAAACTCATAAAACTAAGCAGATGAGCTAACTTGATTCCTACAAGTCAGTATATCAAATTTTATTAAAAAACACTCATCCAACTTAACTAAAACACTAACGACTATTTCTTTTTGTGTCTTTATACCTTCCCCTAAATTTGAATATATCTCCTCCTTATTGCAGACTCTCTTCTTCCTTCTCAGTCTCTTGATAGTAGGATTTTTAGTCTTTTACTAGTTCATTTCCCTAACATCTTATCATAGTCATTGTAGTATATAGGGTTGTCAATCCAATTAGGTGAGCTATTAACTAGACAAGATATGATCATAATCTATTAATTCAAGCCTAATGATCAAAATAATAAACTAACAGTCCTAAACAAACATGGATATCAAAGTAAGCAATGAAACTAGCATGCATTAAACTAAAACTAACCAAATAAGCAGTGAGTAAACAAGAGACAAGTGAGTAAATGAGACTTCAAACAATCAGAGAATAGAAATTCCTAAGGATGGGATAATTGATCAATGATCCTCCTTAACCTACCTAGATACTTAACATACCTAAAACAAGACTTGATCCCTAGAAAATAGACTCACAGACAGTCATATCCAATTCCTTGATAAATAATCTCAAACTAAGGTATATCCAAACCTAACTCTCGTAAACGGGACACAAAGTAGCAAGCACAAAAAACCAGTCTATTAAAGCCACTAAACACCCTAAACATCCAACACCTTGGTTAGGAATGCAAATCTTTGAAATCATATAGTTCAGACACTTTATCAAACACCTTATGGATGTGAAAATGTCTAAGATCAAATTCCAATTGATCAGAGATAAGCATAAAGAACACTGAAACAAAAAATATCTATGCATAAAACAAGCTTAAACATCTAGGTGAGCAAGGATTCAACACTAATATATCTCATCCTCAAGAACATATGAACACAAACCCAGAAAACCCAAAAAATGAAATAGACATCTAAATAATAAAGAACATGCTTAGATTAGCTAGGATGAACAAGATTTAAACATAAACACAAAATGAGATTCAAGTGAAATTATCAAACTTCTCAGAACACAAACCAAGAAATGATAATCAAACTTAGAAAATCACATGCACTAGATATTCATGAAGATTAAGCTAACATAAAAAAAACTAGAAAAAAAAATCAAAAGAAAAAACTAAATATATAGGAAGATTAAAGGTAAAATATTCAAGAACATCAAACCTAGAAAAGAGAGAAAACCTCGAGTCTAAAACCTAAAAAAGCATAGAATTAAAGGGTGGGTGTATGCCAAGTTTATATGGTGGTTTAGGAAAACTTAAAACCATTAAAAGACAAAACCGGTGAGTTTGGAGGCTTGACTTGAGATGAATCCAAGTAGCTTGGCTGCTGCATCTTGACTTGGCCAGCTTGGCCGAGCAGCTTAGCCGATGTAGGGATTTGGCTAAGCTAGATTGGTCCTGGCTTGACTGTTGGCCGAATGGCTGAGCATAACTGTCTTAGCTTGGTTGTTGGCCGAGTGGTTGAGCATAACTGTCCTAGCTTGGCTATTGGTCAAGTGGCTGAGAAGAATTGTCTTGGCTCGGCGCTAGGCTGAGTGGCCTGGCGAGTGAGTTTTCTTAGCCGAATCTTCAATTGCTTGACTCGATTAATGGCGGAGTACCTTAGCCGACCTAGTTCTTTGGCTACAACTTCATTTTCTTGGCTCGACTATTGTTGATAACAAGATTTTTCTGTGTCAATTCCTATCCCACTATCATGTCATTGCAGTATGAATAGGTGTTAATCCAGTCAGGTGTGTTATTAACCACTCTAGATGCAATTGGAACTACTAATTCAAGTCAAATAAGGAAGGGGGTTTGCTAACAATCCTAAACAAGAAAACATGCAGAAAATAAACAAGGCATTAAGGTTAACATGCATAAACAGAAAATAAGGATAAACAGTAAGTGAAATAAAAGCAAGAAAGGGGATGGTACTAAAATACAATCAAAGGAAGAAGTTCCTAATGATGGGGGTAATTGACCAGTGATCCTCCCTGTACTACCTAGACACCTAACATACCTCAAACAATTAGCTAATCCCTAGACAACATATTCATAAACAACCAAGTCCATTCTCTTGATATATGATTTCAACCTAAGCAATATCCATACCTAACTCTCGTTAACGGAACACTGCCTAGCATGCATGAAGAACCAATATGCTAAAGCTAATAAACATCCTAAACATCTAATCTCTTAGGATAGGTATGAAAATCTCTGAAATCACTTGTTCATACATTTCATCAGACATCTTTTGGGTGCGAAATGTCTAATATCATATTTCAGTTGATCATAAAGAAATAAGCATGAAGAACAGTGAAACAGAAGGGATCTATAGACAATCAAGTTAGGCATCTAGGAAAAACAAGGATTCAACACCAGTCAACTCCATCCTCATGGAACCTAGGTGACTACTCACTACACATGGTAACTACGAAACCAGAAAACTCAAAAAACATAATTGCTAAGCAAAACATCAAGATCAAAAGTCAATCTATGAAGAACAGCAAGAACAAGAATATATGAAACCCAGAAACTAATGATCAAGACGAAAAATCAGAGTTGCAGAAGATGATGATCAAGAACAGCAAGAACATGAACCCAGAAAAATGATTACAATGAAACATAAACAAAACCCAGAAGATGATGATCAAGACTGGATACTAGATTAAATGCATGAAACAGAAGATCAACATGCACCAAATAATCTTAAACCATCAACTAAGCAGAAATCATAAGCAAAAGATGAAGAACATAAGAATAATGAGTTTGATAATCAAGAACATTCAAAAGGAAAATAGAGAGAAAACCCTAAAAAAGAACCTAAGACAAAGCTAAAAATGGCATAAAGTAAAGCTTAGTCCAAAAAGAGGCGTTTATAGGGCTTATATATTGGTTTAGGAAAGCCCTAAAAATGCTAAAAGATAAAAGTCTAAAAATCCCTAATGTTTCTTCTTAACCCGAAAATGGGTCATCTTGGTCTGGATCATCGAGTCGGAATGAAGATGGCTCGATGAGGTATGTAGCTACATGATCGAGTGCTTGGTAGAGGCAGAAGAAGATGTGGTCAAAGAAATGATGGAGTTGATTGAGGCGATCACTCGGGTGATCGAGGCACATATGGGGGTGATCGAGCCGGTGGTCAAGGCGGCTAAGAAGTTGCTCGAGGCGTTTGATCGAGGCAATGTAGAGCAGCTCGAGGCATGGAAGATGGCTCGGGCTGGACTTGGTCGAGGTAGGGAAATATTATGGTTGATGCGTCATGGAGCTGAGGTCGAGGTCGAGAGGAAGTTGCTCGATTTGGGTGATCTAGGTGCTTGATCGAGTGGAGGTTTGGCCAAGACGAATTTTCACCAGCTTGGTCGAGGGATCTTGCCTTTGATTGAGGAAATGAGGCCGAGAAGTTGAGCCAGGTCATGCGGCTCGGTCAAAATGATGGTGGCTCGATCATTAAATGTTGCGGCTTGACGAGAACGCTTCCGTGGCTCGATCATATTGTTCTGAAAACTCCCTAAAAACCTGAAATACCTCTAAAATGCACATGTATCCGAATGCTAATGCAGAACTACCTAAAATTGGAAACTTACTATTAAAGTCATAGAAATGCAACATATTGACATCTAAATGACTCTAAAATGATGGTAAATGTCTTCTTAAAACCACTAAAATGCAGAGACATCAATTTTCCATTTTCCTTGTGATGAGGACATCGAACCAAATATGGAACGAACACTTGTACCACAAGTCAATGAAGCTCCAATGACACGATCCAAGGCTAGGAGGCTTAGAGAAGGGTTCAATGACGTGATCTAGAATTTAATAAGCTCAATGACGTGAACACATTCTAAACGGAAAACCTTCAAACAAAAAATTAACTTTATAAAAAGCGAGACGTCGCAAAATTCAGAAAACAAACTTCTAAAATCGTATGAACGCAGTCTACACATACTTTAAAACCAAAAACAAGCAGACACTCGCTCATATATCAAATCCGTCGATTAGCCCCGATGGACGAACTAATCATCTACCTCCCGTGAGATCGGTTCTCGTACAACCAACACAACGATAAAGTGCTACAAAAACAAAAATTTTGGTTAGCACTTCCGATTGACTTAAAAGTTGTCTTCGGAGAAATGCTTGGTTCCCAATCAATGCGAGTCTATCGCAGAATCCAATATCAAAATGGAACCAAGTTGAAATCATAAATGGGATTTATATTACTCGGTTTTAATGCATATTAGTGGGCATTTATGTTTGTTATTCTACATTATTCCGAGTGTTTTTATTGCATATTTTGTAGAATTTCAGTATTCTAGGTGTTCGAATCATAGCAAAAACGATGCATTTCAGTAGATTTCAGGAACTTTCAGAAGAATTAGAAGTTGCAGACAGAAGTGATCAATTGGGCAGGTGATATGCCCGATCGAGCAAATGTTCCTGGTAGTTTCCGAAGAAATATATCGATCGAGCAACTAAAGAAGAGTCGATCAATTACGTGATCTACCCAATCGAGCAAACACTTACTCGATCGGGCACTTAACCCGAGAAGAAGAAGAAGAAGTTTTCCAATTTGCAATTCAAGCCTTCAAGCCTATCCAAGTTTTCCTTATTTGATATTTTACTTTTTTAGCCTATAAATACAATGTGTTTAAGGCCTTTTGAACTTAAGCTTTATTTTATTATTCTAAGTTTTTACTGGGAGANGGAATCCTGAACCTTTGTGGAGAAGATTTCTGAACCCTATTTTATATCTATTCTTATTTTAATTATGTGTTCTTCTATGATTTTGTATTGTTTATGATTTGCAATGTATAAGTAGTTCACTAGTTAGGTTTTAGGGTTTCCTAGGGAAACCAGGTTTGAATTTTAGGTTTAATTTTGTAGGATTGAATTTGTTAGGTTCTTAGTCTAAATTTGTTCTCA
>OVBE01009510.1:5804-15966 GCA_900406425.1 Iberis pinnata | reverse complement strand
GACGAACAGTGATGAGAGAGAATTAGATTTGCGTTAAGGAAATATTAGAGAGGAGTATAGGGAAAGGTGATCGATTTGACAATCAGTTACTGTTACCTTTTTTAAATTTTAAATAAAAATTTATTCCCCCCATGCGCGCCTCAGTAAGGCGAAAAAGGTGGGGTATTTTCGTCTTTCCGAAGTAATCAATATAGTAATGTCCGAAAGTTTAAGACATTATGGCATATGGGGTAATTAGTCTCCCCTTTTATGTCACTCATAATAATTTTCTCATAAATAAATTAATTTGTATCTTTATATCACTCGAAATCCCTCTTCACTTCTCTTCTAATATTGGATACTTTCACAAATATTTAAAAAAATTTCATATAATTTGAGTAGATTTAGTTGTATTTGGATGCTGCAATTATATTATATCGGTTTGTATCCACAAATTCTCCAACTAAATAGACAAACCGCTTAGAGATGGAAAAATATCGTACCAAAATTAAATCAAATTCTAAAGTATCTTAGAAGAACCTCAATTTTACATGTAAGTTATTTGTAACTTCAAATATACAAACTAAATCTGAACCGAACATTCAAACTCCCATATTCCTATTTGGAATTATGGTTTTACAAATTCTCAATATATACTAACAAAAAAAAAAACATCCATTATCTACTTGATTACATATTTACATATCGTTGCAAAAAAAAAAAATATATACATATTTACATATCTGTAGACAAAAAATAATAATAATTGTATATAATGAAGATCAAAGGGATTCGGTGCCGACTAAGTTTTCATTTAAAGTAAAGTTATAATCAAAAGGGTTAAGTGCATTTCCACATTGACTTTATTTTCGGCCACACACCAAGGTGTCTAAATTTGACATAGCCACGAGTATCATTTTGATATAGCCATGACTATGCTCCAGAGTTCCACATTTTTCCCTAATCAAATATTACAAATCAACCACAAAATTCAACACAGTTACACCTATTTGTTCAATATTATATTTAGAAGATCTTATCTCATTTTAATTGCTTAGCTTCTTTTTGTCTCCTACTTATGATCCTAGTATCTAAAATCTCAAAAAATTCTAAATAGACTCAAAATATCCATATTTGTTAAAAATATTTAAAAAGAACAGTAGAATTCACTTTATTTTAATTGACGATGGCTGGAATTTGAATTCAAATAACAAAAGTCACAGCTGTTAACCTATTACCACCATAACTAAAAACTCTAATTCAACTAATCATTTTAAAGTATATATCTAATTAATTTGATTAGTTAAAATGCGTTGGAAATCTATTAACTCAATTCTTTATAATTAGTAGAGAATTTTTCAAAAATATTATATTTTTGAATTTGATTTTTAAAATATTATATTCTTAATTAATTATTCTCTGGCCATGTTTTTTTTTATGGAAACAAAAAATAATGATAATGTAGTTTGGGATGTAGCTGCTCAAGTTGGTTATGAATATACTATATGTGTATTTCAAATTGGGCTTAGTGGAGGATTAGCGGTTTTTTGAGATTTTTTTGTATTTGTTGTATTCTTAATTCTTTCTGCAAGAATCATGAATTGTTATATAAACAAATATGATTTTTTTCTTTTACATTTCTTTCATTTATGGCAATCCAAATCGAACTGAAAGGCATATCTTTTGGAGCAATTACAGCGAATTAGCATAACAAAATCTGGTCCTTGGTTACTTTGTGGGGATTTCACTGAAATCCTCCACCCTTATGAGAAATAAGGCGGGAACACCAGAAGTTTACAATCACTCTCTGATTTTCGTTCCATGGCTTCCGTGTGTTAACTCTCTGACTTCCCATATACAGGAAACAACATGACTTGGACAAGTCGACGAAGAGGATATACAGTTTCTTGTTACCTAGATAGAGCTATGGCTAATTCTGAATGGAAGGCTCTATACCCTGCGTCTAAAATCAAGTTTCTCGATATAATTGAATTTGATCACAGACATGTGATCATCTATGTCTCTACAACTATAAAAACAAGAAAGACTCAGTTTAGATTTGATTCTAGATACTGTCAAGAGCCTGATTTTCACGATGTCATTAAGCACAATTGGCAGAAATGCCCGAGCGAAACATCTATTCCCCAACGTTTAAAAATGTGTCGCAAAGCAATGACCATTTGGAAGAGAGGTAAAAACCCCAATGCTTCGGTGAACATCAAACAACTGCAAGAGAAAATAGACAGTAGTATTGCAGATATTTCTGTTTTCACTCAAGATATCAATGATATGCGATCTCAACTTGCCAATGAATATCGTCTTGAAGAAATTTATTGGCAACAAAAGTCCAAGAATATTTGGTTACAGTCTGGTGATCGGAATACAAGATATTATCATGCTGTTACTAAGAATCGTAGAGCCAAAAACTCAATATAATCCCTACATTCTAGTCACGGCTCTTTAATTCGCGGTAACAAAGCCATAGCCAATGAAGCCAAGGCTTATTTTTCTGATCTGTTTGCGTCTACAAACTATGTAGTTTCATAGGAGGTCATTAACATTATTAAACATGTCGTATCCGATACTATGAATTCCCAATTAACTCAGCAAATCACAAAGAAGAAATAAGGCAAGCTGTTTTTGCTATTGGTTCCACCAAAGCCCCTAGACCAGATGGTTTCACCTCATATTTCTTTCAAACATATTGGGAATTACTCTGTCCCCAGGTAACTGATGCAGTCCAGTCTTTTTTCAACATGGAGCTCTACCATATGGTTGCAATCACACCAATATATGTTTGATTCCAATTGCAATCCTCCACTTACTATGCAAGATTTTCGTCCCATCAGCCTGTGTAATGTATTGTATAAAATCATTTCCAAGATCTTAGTTGGACGATTAAAACCTCACATGGGAAATCTGATCTTGAAAAATCAAGTTGCTTATACTCTGGGACGTTATATCACGGATAACGTTTTCATTGTCCATGAAGCTTTTCATGCTTTAAAGTCCAAGCGAAAATGTGCCAATGAATACATGGCGGTTAAAACTGATGTTAGTAAGGCCTACGACAAGCTCGAGTGGCCATTTCTTCAATTGGTTTTAGAGAGGAAAGGATTTCACTCGCAATGGATAAATTGGATCACGAGGTGCGTTACTTCTGTTTTTTATTCTGTATTGGTTAATGGGAATCCTTTTCACTACATCAAACCTTCCCGGGGTATTCGTCAAGGAGATCCGCTCTCGCCATATTTATTCATCCTTGCGAGTGACGTCCTTAGTTCACTGATTTCTGAAGCTCGGCAATTGCGACAGCTATAATGCTTATGTATTAGCCACAGAGAACCTTCCATATCTCATCTACTCTTCGCCGATGATTCGTTTTTTTCATTAAGGCTGATCAATCTAATTATCAGAAGTTGTTAAACATTTTTCATACATATGAAAAATGTTATGGTCAGGTTATCAATCTATCTAAATCATCTATTACATTTGGTTCGAAGGTCTACCAACACACTCGTAATGCTTGTCAGCAAAAATTGGGCATTACATCTATTGGTGGAGGTGGTAAATACATAGGTCTTCCAAAGCAATTCTCACAAAATCGAGCAGCTATGTTCCGTTGTATTAGTCAAAAGGTACACACCAAAATCTCTGGTTGGAAAACTCGATTTTTATCCAACGCAGGGAAAGAGACTTTGATCAAATCAATGGCCTTGGATGCCTATATATTCGATGAACTATTTTCACTACATGTTTCCATATGCAATGATATTGATACAATTTTAGCTCGTTTTTGGTGGGGTACTTCTAATCATCGTCGTCGAATGTCCTAGTTTTCTTGGAAGCGATTATCACAACCTAAATACTATGGTGGACCGGGATTTCATGATTTCCAGAAATTCAATCAAGCTTTAGTGGCTAGCCAATTCTAGAAACTACTAAACATACCAAACTTCCTTCTTTATCCTATTCTGCAACATCGTTACTTCAGACATAATCCTCTGCTTAATTTAACATTAAAACCATGAGCATCTTAAGGTTGGCAATCTATGATTTTTGGTGCTCAATTACTAAAACGGGGTCTTATTAAACGCATTTGAGATGGTGCTTTAACGCGATTATCAGACAATAATTGGCTCCACTGCTGGCCCCCTAGAGCTCCTCAACCCATTCACAATGATTTTAGCTATCCCTCTGTACAAGATCATATTGGATCTTATCCTCACACAACCTGGGATCAACATGCTCTCTTAACACATACATTGCTCACAATGATCATCATCTGATTAAATGTATCCCTTTGCCTCTGACTCCTGAACCAGATTCATTCTTTTGGAGATTCACATGGGATGGTTTATACACAGTTAGCTCCGGCTACAAATTTTCATCTTTGCTCCAACCGAATTTCAGATTTGACTCATCATATTATATCTCATCAGAACTTGCAGTTCACATTTGAAAATCTACTCTCCGCCCTAAGATGAAGCATTTTTGTGGCGATTAGGCACATGTTCCTTGGTTGTCTCTTCCAATATGCTTCGGCGACATATTCCAGTTCAGCCGGAATGCATACGTTGTACCGATATGACAGAAACAGTCTCATCTCTTCCTTGATTGCCCAATCTTGCAAGTTGTATGGTTCCTTTCTAGCTGCCATTTACCTTCTTCTCTTTCACAAGACCTCTTATTAACCATTGTCTTATCATCCTTCCTCCAACAGCTTTTCCTGAATCAAAGAGACTCATTTCCTTACCTTCTTCCCTTTTTTATCCTCTGGCGATTATGGAATGCAAGAAACTTACTCCTTTTCAAGCATAAGAATCTTTCTCCGCGGGTAACCTGGTCGCAAACTCACTTTGATGCTCTTGAATGTCATAACACACTAGTGACAACTAATTCTGATCAGAGACAACTATATGGTTATCAGCAATCACTACCCAATCGGTTGTGAAATGTAATGTTGATTTTAGTGGTGAAGTGAATGGTAATGATGGTTGTCTTGGGTGATAATTAGAGATTATCAAGGTCAAGCTTTATACTGTGGCTAAGGTCGTTTTGAAGGACGAACACATATCGAAGAGACCGAAGCATCAGCTTTACTATGGGGAATTCAAAGTGCTTGGACATTAGGGTATTGTCGGGTTATATTTGAAAGTGACAACCTTTTCTTAGTCCAGACTATTAACCTTAATCAACCAAACCTTTGACATCAATTCATGGTGGATACAATTAAGCAGTGGAGACTGCATTTTGATTCTTTTTACATTTAACATACTCCTCGGTCTGCTAATACTTGGGCTGATGCTCTATATAGGAAAGCTTTATATTCAGATGTTACCTATTGTATTTATAATGGTTGTCCTACGTTTTTGTTGAATCATGTAACTACTAATTACCATAAATAAAATGTTACCTGTTGAAAAACAAAATTACCACAACTTTAAAATAGTTTAATTTTTTTAATTTATACCCTATATTTCAAAACCAAACTCTGAGTAAACTCAAACCCAACAACAAAAATTTTAAATTTTTATCTTGTGCAATTTTGGAATAATAATTTAGTATCTTCAAAAAATTAAGAGTGGTATATTTGTTACACCAATTTTTTTATACTGTATTTCATTAAATTTCTCTAATATAAAAAGCATAATTGCAACTTCAAATATGATGTGGTGAAGAAAGGTTAAACTCGTATCACATTCTAGTTAGTTACATATTCTCTTTAGCATTATAGAACACAACTTCAAAACATAAATCTCAAAATAATTACACATAAACTCTCCACTTATCAACTATGCTCTACAAAAACATTACATTAGAAAGTATATTACAAATACACAATTTTAAATTTCAAGAAAACATAAAAGATGTTCAGAAAAACTACATAGTTGCATTTTAAATTATGACAATTCAAAACACAATTAAGTATCAACAATGTAGAAAAAAAAACTACAAATTATAAACACCAATAAAAGGCATAAGAACAGAACCAATCCAAAGCTTACCATCTTTTTCTTCCACTTCACTTATAAACCTCAATGTCTTACCTTCTTTATCTTCAAGTACCTCCAAAACCTCACCTGAACCACTCAGCTTAAAGGCTGTTGCATGAGGCCTACCTCCAGTGAACACCGAGTGTAGCCGCGGGGCACTAATTGGAAGTCTAAGAACTATATCTCTAAACCAAGTTTGTGAGAGTGTGAGTTTCGCGAAAAGACCTTTCTTTGAATGTAATGCAACCCAAAATTCTCCTTTTGAGTTTCTTCTAATGTTGTCAGGGAAACCCGGAAGCTTAGCAAAGACGTCTTGGGTTCCTGCTTTTGGTCCAGTTAGCCAAAGTCTTAGGATCTTGCAAGTGGTTGTTTCGGCTACTAATACAAAAGACCGGTCTTTACTTAGTGCAACGCCGTTTGCAAATGCAAGGCCTTGTAATAAAACCGTCGCTTTCTTGCTTGATCTGTTATACTTGATTAACCTTCCAGTCTTGTCCAAGTTCAATACAGCAGCTAAGAATTGCCTGAACATGACAATGCTCATGATAAGAAAGATGAAATTTTTTTTAGGGAGTTTCTATTTATGTTACCTTCTTTGGAATGTAGAACTTGTATCTGTGAAGTAAATCACATCTTCTTCCTCATCAATGTCTAAATCATTAGTGAAACGAAATGGTTGCCCCTCTGCTTCTGTAACTAGGGGTTTAGCTAAACCACCAGCAGAGCCAACAACAAAGAGGCCAAAGTAGGCATCAGCTATATAGAGATCTCCGGTTTTCTTATCGAATCGCAATCCTAATGGCCTTCCACAAACATGCTCTAACGCTGGTGCAAATGGACGAACACACAACGACCTAAAACCATAATCACAAGTCGTAAGAGATGACTAATAACCTACCAATGACATACGAAATGCAGAAAACTGTTCTCACAAACAAAACTAGAGTGCTTGAGATTCTCCAAAGTCAAAGTTTGCGATCTTAGCTACTAGATACCGTCACAAGTAAGTACATTGCTCGCTTAGAGGTTAACTAGGTTGATAAAAGAACGTTTCACTCTCAGTTAATCGTGAAACTAAGTTACTTCTGAATCAAATCGAAACTAAGTACGCATCAGCAATAAAGAGATCTTCGGTTTTCTTATCGAATCGCAATCCTAATGGCCTTCCACAAACATGCTCTAACGCTGGTGCAAATGGACGAACACACATCGACCTAAAACCATAATCACAAGTCGTAAGAAATGACTAATAACCTACCAAATGCAGAAAAACTGTTCTCACTAACAAAACTAGAGTGCTTGAGATTCTCTAAAGTCAAAGTTTGTGATCTTAGCTTCAACTAAGTCGATAATAAGAACATTCTACTCTCACTAAATCATGAAGCTTAGTTACTTCTGAATCAAATCGAAACCAAAATTCTCCACACATTCGTACAGGACAATGTCAATTTGACAAAACTCTGAGCAAACCACTAAAATTCCACAATCGGAGACTAGATTAATGAGGAACTAGAGATCTAGGGCGAAATTCTGAATCAATCGTTCGAAATAGTCAAAGTTTCTTTGAAAATATACCTATTACTCGATGTGTAAGCGAAATCAGTCCATCCAAGCGATTCTCCACGCCATTTCAAAACCCGACCATCTGAGACGCCAACGTACGGACCTTCCCCTGCTAAATCGAAAGCTAAACTCTCTGGACCAGAAGCTCCGGTGACGTTAACCACTTTCGCCGACCGAAAAACATCACGTGAACCAGCAATTTCAGGTGGTGCGAAGATTCCGAATCCGTTTTGAGAAGACGAGACAATGATTGCAATAATCGCTACAATCACTGTTAAGGGTACGATGATGAGCATCGTCGTCATTGTGGTCAGTGAGATTCTTGATATGGTGCAGTGCACCCATGATTTTTATTTTCTCGGTGCAGTGTAAATTTTAAGATAATTCAAGAACATTTCCATAACTTTTAGTTTTATTCGGATTTAGCCTATTTTTTTGTTTATGATCAACTATATCCAGAAAAACTGTATTGTTGATTACTATACGTTAATGGAGTTTAAGTGAGCCCATTAATTGGCCCAATTTAGAACAGATAATGTGTTAAACAGCCCATTTAATAGAAGAAGAAAAGGGGAAATGGCTTTGGTCTAGTGGCATTCATAAGTCCACATGAGGCAGGTATCACCACTTTATCTGGAATCGAGTTTCTATGCCTACGATAGTATTGGAATTGCCTCCTATTATACAGGAACTGGCTATTGGACCGGCCTGGGTTGGATGACAACAAAAAAAAATAAAAAATAAAAATAGATTTTACGAATTTTTCAAAAATATATAATTTAATATATCATTTTTCAAAGGCTAAATGGCTATAGCTAGTGGTATTCTTTAGCTCATAAAAGACATGTAACACCAGTAACACCACTGTCCACTGCCTGAAATCGAGTCATTATGCTTATGGTAGTGTAAAAATTAGGAGTGGACAAAATAATCGATATTCGAAAAATTGATCCGAACCTGTTAGTGAAAATAGTTCAAGAGAAAACATTGTGTAAACTCTGATTCTCCATTAATGAACAAATGTGCCGTTACAATTCCTTTTAACAGAAAAAATAACCAACACATATACAAGACTAAACCAGAATTTACAACAATAATTAAACCAGAATAAACCGGACAATTCCAGAGCCCTTAACCAATCTCAATCCTAATAGCCCCCCTCAAGATGGAAGTGCAAAGATATTAGCAATTCCCATCTTGCCTATCAAATCTCGAAATGGAGCAGGATGTAGAGCTTTAGTTAAAGCATCAGCAAGTTGATGTGAAGACTTCACATACATCGTCTTCAAGAAACCAGAATCTATATACTCCCGAGTTCTATAACAATCCAATTCAACATGCTTTGTTCTCTCATGATAAACCGAATTATTGGCAATGTGTAAAGCCGCGGTATTATCACAAAACAAAACAGCAGGACCAGAACGTGTAATGTGAAAATCAGAGAGTAATTTGGCTAACCAAACCAGTTCCCTTGAAGCTAAAGACATAGCTCTAAACTCAGCCTCAGCAGTACTACAAGAAACTGTGCTTTGTTTCTTTGATTTCCAAGAAACCAAAGAGTTACCCACAAACATACAAAAGCCAGTAACAGACCTGCGAGTATCAGAGCAAGCAGCCCAATCAGAATCTGAAAAACCTTGCAAATCAAAACTTGCTTCAGTAGTATACATCAAACCTTGACCAACAGTGCCCTTGAGATACCGCAATACTTTATGAGCAGCATTCAAATGAATATCAGTTGGAGCATGGGAAAACTAACATAAAGTATTGACAGCATAAGAAATGTCTGGCCTAGTAATATGCAAGTACATGAGCTTCCCCATCAACTTTCTATAACTCTTTGAATCTACCAAAAGAGTACCACCATCCTTTGATAATTTGAGACTAGGATCCAATAGAATACTAGAAGGCTTACTGCCAAGAAAACCTGTTTCTTGTAAGAGTTCCAGTGTATACTTTCGTTGACAAACTGAGATTCCCTCAGAAGATCTTGCAATCTCCAAGCCTAGAAAATACTTAGCAGTACCTAGATATGATTGTAATTGAGCTTTAAAATCAGCTACTACTGCAGAAGTATTACTCACAATGAGTATATCATCAACATAAACCAAAACACCAATCATAACAGAGCCTTGATAGCGGATGTAGAGAGCATGATCACCAATGGATCTATGAAAACCTAAAGTCTTCAATGTAGCAGATAGCTTCAAAAACCACTGCCTTGATGCCTGTTTTAAACCATAAATGGACTTATTCAAATGACAGACAGCATTAGGAGGTAAAGAAAGACCTTGAAGTTCTGCATAACCAGGTGAGACCTTCATGTATATGTCTTCATCTAGATCCCCATTGAGAAACGCATTAGAGATGTCTAATTGATCAACATAACAATTCATTTTTGCAGCCAACAACAGCAACATTCTAACAGTTGTTAACTTGGCAACAGGGGAAAAGGTTTCCTCATAGTCTAATCCCTCCTGTTGTGTGTACCCCTTGGCCACTAATCTAGCCTTGTATCTCTCAATAGACCCATATGCATTGTGTTTAATAGCAAACACCCATTTGCGACCAATAGGAGTCTTATTGGCAGGAAGAGTACATACAGACCAAGTATGAGTCCTATG
>OVBE01009509.1:0-15968 GCA_900406425.1 Iberis pinnata | reverse complement strand
TTACAAAAATCGGTTTCAATCTTCAACTTGCAAAAACGTTTTTGTTGAATCAACTTCCCCTTATGTAAATTGTTTGAACTAGATATTGAGGCAAGCCTTGAAATATTAATTTATCTTGTTGATTGTTTAAGCATCCTTCATGTATTATCCGTTTTCTCTCAAAAACGTTCTTGATCTTAATACTTGTTGAACCCCTTAAAAGCTTCGAACACTACTCATTCATTCTCTTTGGTATGTTGTCTTTTCAGGATTAGAAAATGTCTCAACCATCAGCTGGAAGGATCATTAGGAGACAACAAAGGGAGAGAGCACTCTCTGGAGCAAGAAGGGGTGAACATGAAATATCACCTGAATTTTTACCAAATGCCCTAATCATCTCTAAACGCCAACTCTAAGGACAGGAGATTGTTGCGCGTTTACAACAAACACAGGATGACATGGAAATCCAAGAGCACTACACTCTCCTCATTGCGCAAGCAGAACAAGAGAGAGNAGAGAGAGAGAGAGAGAGAGAGAGAGAGAGAGAGAGAGAGAGAGAGAGAGAGAGAACGGCAAGAGTTCAAACGATCCCAAAAAGGTCAAACGTTAGTAGGGGAAAGCAGATTGCTATAGAGGATGAAGACAGTATTGAGGATCCCACATATCAAGTGGGTGATGAAGAGAGCTCAGAGGTGCAAGAGTATTATGCAGAGTTCGCGGGTGCGGGAAGGCAAAAAGGAACTTCCTGAATGGAAGTTGAAAAGAGTGCTGAAACTTACTACCTAGAGGCTCTTCTCTCCCAAATCTTCAAAGGGACACGGTTCCCTCACAAGCCAACAATGGGCGCTCTAGGGATAGCAAAATATATGTCCCATCTTTTCAAGAATGCAAGCTTAGAGAAGCTCATGACCACTTACAATGACGGATACAAGTAAGAAACCTGCCACTTTCTTGCAACGCTGCAACTCCACTTTGATGACGATGATATGCTTGGGTATATCACATTTTCGGTGCGGGGACAAGAATATGAGCTCTCTGTGATATAAATGAACCGTCTCTATGGGTTCTCGGATGATGGGAATATCGACAACCTTCTTGATTATGCCAAGGAAGAGCTATCTTCATTGTGGACGACAATAGGGGTTGAGGATTATGGTGCAGGAAAAACAAAATGATCGGGAATAAGGAACCTGGTCCTGCAATATTTCCAGAAGGCAATTACAAATAATATATTTGCAAGGGAGATGACTGGAAACGTTACTCAAGGTGAGATAGGAATGATTGCTATGGTCTTGAAACCTATGTTGCACTACACATCGGACGGATGTCCAATACAAGGAGATAGAGCTAACTCTAGCATGTCCCCAATTTTATTGAACCAATTGATGGGTTACAGAGACTGGGCTGTTTAAAACAATAAGAGAAAAGTCCAAGGAACTTTGACAGTAGGGGGAATTGTTACTCCCATTCTCCGAGCCTGCAACGTCCCTCTTGAAGGGCGAGGCCAACCAATAAAGATGATTGACCTGAGCTATCTGAAGAACTCCCATTTCTTTGAAGCGAAAATCGCTGAGCAGAAATACAGTTTCATTCATCCAATCTTTGGAATGACACTCATGTTGCTCCCAAACGAGAAGTTAACAACAATAAGGAAGGGGAGCAACATAGACTTCCAACTCAACAAGGAAGCTATGAACTCTTACCAACATAAGAAGAGAAGGGACATAGATGAGGAAATTTTTTTTGAAGAAACGTACGCCCCAGTTGCTCAAGAGCTTGATGAACCCAGCTGCTACCATTTTGAAGAACCCCCACAACTAGAAAAGGAAAGAGCTTAGCAGCAGCTCACAAGAACGTGGGAAAGCTTCAGAAATGGAACAAGTTCCAGGACAGCTACATCACAAATAAGTTCAAGGAAATGACTTCTCAAATCAAGAAACTCACCCTAAAGCTCAACAAATCTACCTCTTCAAGGAAGCAAGGATCACCTGAACGCTTAGAAAGAAGCCAGTCAATCACGAACAGTCCAAGGCAGCCACGGGTTGAACAACCGCATTGCCAGTTCTCTGTAGATCCAGAAACAATACAGAGGAGGAAACGATATCACTCCGAAAGGGAGAACTGTGGATCAACTAGCCAATGAACTCTTCATCAACATCAGCTGCCCCAACAACATCAAGAGGTCGAGCAGCATCAAGATTTTGAGCAGCATCAATATTTCGAACAGTATCAAGAGCTGCAAGAGGAACAAGAGGCACTCCCGGGGTACTTTGACTTAATGCGCGAGTATCTCAATTGAAGATACTCCTCAGCTTTTTAGGTATATCCCGATCCCACACCTCCTTGAACAATCCACATGTTGTTTCTTGATTTATTCTTGCTATGTTTGCTTGATGTTTCTGCTTGTTCTGCATGTCTCTATGTCTTAATGCTTTTAATGTTATGTCTATCATGTCCTTCCTTGAGTCCAATCCCCAATTTGGATTACACAGAGACTGTAATTCAAGTTTGGGGGAGGATTCAGAAGGACCCTTGCTATCTAATGAAATCTTCTTGATTGTTCCTTTGTCTCCACCTTGAAATGCATTCATATAGCATCTATAAGCATTGAAAAACCCATAAAAATCTGAATTTTTTTTGAAAATTGTTCTTCAAAAACAGAGTGTCATTTGCATTTCATGTAGTTGCATTTAGGATGTTGCACATGCTTAGGGAACTAGGAAGGTGATAACCTTGTAAGTATGTTGTTTTCTCAGAAAGTGTTAGTGCCCTGGTGGTTAGTTGTCTAATGCATCCTGAAATTGTCTGAAGTAAAACCGCACCTTACTTGGAATGTGAATTTGCATGATCATTTGCCTCTTGAAGAATGTTGTGATTTGAAGTTTGTTCCTATCTACTAGAACTTGAATTTTAATGCTTAATTATCATGTTTGTGTGTTGAATATGAACTCATGGATAGAATATACATACTTGGGTTATCTTCTACCTTTTACCACTCTTGTTAACCCAAGTAGAATCCCCACCTTTGAACCTTACCTTCTTTCAAACTCTGAATTTACTACTGAGTGCCAGGTCTTTAATGGAATGAGCTTGGTAGAAAGTGTTAGATTCGAGCTGACAGGAATAGGGTCTCATGTAGTTCTAGTCCATGCTTTTTGGACTAGATAGGACTAGGTGGAATTCGATTTCAATTGTTGGTTTTTGGTGGAAATGAATGAAAAGGGTATTAGTAGTTGGTAACAATAGGAAGTGTTAGGAAAGAACCTTAGGAGATGAAAAGAAAAGAAAAAGAATCAGAACATGCTAGTAGAAAGTTTGGGGGAACGTTAATATGCAAAGGAAGTATGGCTAGTAAGAAGAAACATATAACAATGAATGCAAAAGGGTAAACCCAAAAGATAGTGCAAGTGAAAGGGTCAATATCCATTAAGTGTTTAAGTAAGGAAGTTCCTGAAACAGCTAGCAGCATCTAAGAAAGAAGTCTCTTGTAAGGGTAACAAAGAAAGAATAAAAAAAATGGGAATGTAAATGGGTATAATCACTTTGAAGATTGAAAAGGGTAGAACTATGACGCATCTCTGGGTAGAATTAGGAAAATTAGGTTTCATTAGCATTGGGTAGATGAGGTTCTATTTCTGTATGCATCTAAGTGTTCTTACCTTTAGCCTTCTGCTAAAGCTCATTCCCTATTTGAGAGAACCCTTGTTCTAAATTACTAACCACTGCATAAAGGGGCCATCTTTACTCCTTAACATGTCCTTGACCAAATGAGTTCATTGAAGGCACATGACTTGATCCATGGTTCCTGATTAATGAATGTTAAAGGGACAAACGAATTTGAATGCATTGTGGAAGTTGGAATTGGTCTGTAAAGAATTGTGATGAGTATGGCTAAAGTTTTTAAATAGGATGAACTTAGGATTGCATTCTAGAACTAGTAACCAGGACATTAATATTACATGTGTTTGCAACATGTTTTGGTTCTGAGTTCCCACTTTCAAACCTCACTCCCAAACTTCAGAATTACTTGCTTGAGGGCAGGCAACAATTTAGTTTGGGGGAGTTGATGACTCTGAATTTTCATGGATTTTACATATCAATTAGCATCAATTATGAGGTCTAAAAGTGTGGATACATCACATTTATAGTTTATTTTAGTAAGTTTATGATTTTTAGGACTTTTGCATTAGAATTTGCATATGCACGCATTTTGGAGATTTTTCAGGACTTTCATGAGGTTTCGGGAAGAATTTGTGAGATTTCAGAAAAGCAGCACTTAACATTGAATGGAGCATCATTTAGCATGGAATGGACTGGATCTTTCTAATGACCAAAACCAGATCGATCCCACACTTGCCGAGATCGATCCCACTGCCCTCTCAAGATCGATTTGAGATCGATCTCACGGCTGTACCTAGATCGATCTGAGATTGATCTCACCATACTATCTGGATCGATTTGAGATCAATCCCACTAGCACTCTTGCATCAAGTCCAGATTGATCCCAACACCAAGCTTCTGGATTGATCTGCACTCTATCTAGATCGATCATGCACTCTCTGCAGATCGATCTCAGATCGATCCCATCTCAGCATGGATCGATCTCCACCATTACCTGGATCTCTCTCTCTCTCTCTCTCTCTCTCTTTCAAGGAAATTTGTGAAGTCTCAGATGAAGCTAAGGAAGTGCATGGAATTGAAGCAAGACTAAGAAGGAAGAAAGGAAGAATCGATCTTGCACTCAAACCGGATCGATCCCACACTTGTCTGGATCGATCTCATGTACTCAATGCCTAGATCGATCCCACTCTAAGACACATCTCAGGCTGGGTAGATCTCGTTCAAGCATCCCAGCTCAAATCGATCACGCACTTACCAACTTGAAGTCAAACACGCTCCGACCCGACCAACTCAAATCCGCATGTCACCTGAACCAATGCCCAAGATCCAAGAAAATGATAAGCTTTTTGTCTTTAGTGCGAATTAGGGCTTTTCTCTGAACACTATAAAAGCCCTAATTCACCTCCATTTGCAACAAGCTTTGTTTTCTTTCCTTTTTAGGTTTTAGTCTTAGGTTTTTGTTTTCCTTTGTTGTTCTTCATGTTCTTGGTGTAAAAACCAGATTTCTTTCAAGTTTTAAGTTAATCTCCTGTTTTTCCTTTGATTTCTTCCTTAGCTTTAGGTTGTTGTTTAGTTGGTGCATCTCTATTTTCGTTTTAAGCTTTAATCTTCTGTTTTAAGCTTGTTCTTCATCTATCTTTACTATTTTATTGCCGTTCTTCATTTCTGGGTTTGTGTTCTTGCTATTCTTCATCTGTTCTTCCTAGATCTGCATGTTTATCTTTAAGGTTATGCTTTCTGTTTTCTCTACTTCTACCCCCATGAGTAGTGAGTAGTCCATCAAGTTCATGAGGATGGGGTAGACTAGGGTTGATGTTCTGGGTTTACCTTAGTACCTAAGTTGATTGTGCTTTAGATCCCTTCTGTTTCACCTGTTCATAATGCTGATTGTATTTCTATCCGGGAGGGACTGAAAACCTGCCGTTAGGCCCTTCAACACCGGAAGGTGAGTCATTGAAGGTGTCAAGACCTAGGTGATTTCAAAGATTCGTTTTCCCCTTCTAAGGCATAGATGTTTGGGAAGCTTATTGACTATAGTAGTTGCTGTTCATGCCTGCTAGGTAGTCACCGTCTATGACGGCAGTTGAGTTTGTGACTGTTTTGCTTAAGATTGATTGCCAACGAATTGGCATTGGTTGCTTATGCTGCTACTGTCTAGGGGTTAGCTCATTGTATGAGGTATATTAGGTACTTAGGTAGCTCAGGATGGATCCTTAGTCAATTAACCTTTGTCCTCAGGAACTGCTTTACATTTCTTGCATCTTTCACCCCCTTTGCTTTTACTTTGTTCAAACATTTAAGTGTTTTATGCTTCTTTTTGTCTTTATGCATTTTATGTTCATTGCACTTAAGACCTTTTAGCAAACCACCCCTTTTTAACACCTAGCTTGACCTTAAAACATCTATCTCACTCCAGATTGTTTAGTGCATTCCCATTATGGATTGACAACCAATTTATACTACAACGATGGGTAATTGGTACCCAAGTAGGACATCAAAATCCTACTATCATTCAGCAACTTGACAGTCCAAGCAGCTTTGTGCTCCAATTTTACAGGCAAGTGACAAGTTTTTCCATAAACAAGGTGAAAATGTGTAGTACCTACGGAGGTCTTGAATGCAGTTCTGTAAGCACAAAGAGCATCATCTAGCTTCAAAGATCAATCCTTTTTGGATCCATTCACCGTATTCTGCAAGATGCCTTTGATTTTCCTGTTAGAAACTTCTACCTGACAACTAGTCTGAGGATGATATGGTGTAGCCACTTTGTATTTGACTCCATGCTTCTTTAGCAACCTATCAAAGACCTTATTGATGAAATGAGAACCTCCATCGCTGATTACCTTTCTAGGTACTCAAAACCTGGGAAAAATCACATATTTAAACATTTATAGCACACCCTTAGAATCATTAATGGGGCTAGCAATTGCTTCAACCCACTTAGAAACAATCAACAGCAACAAAGATATAGAGATTCTTATGAGACATAGAGAAAGGACCCATGAAGTTAATTCACCACACATCAAAAACCTCTACTTCTAAGATGAAGTTCGGAGGCATCTCATTGCGCTTTGAGATGTTTCTATGTCTTTAGCATGAATCACAACAAGAGATGAAGGCTTGAACATCCTTGAACATTGTAGGCCACCAAAAACCTACTTGAAGCACCTTAGAAACAGTCTTGAATGTAGCGAAGTAACCAGCATAATCAGAACCATGTCAATGGTATAAGACATTCTGAATCTCCTCCTCAGGCAGACATCTCCAGAACATTCCATCTGAACAAACTTGTACATATATGGGTCATCCCAGTAATAGTGTCTGACATCCCTTAAGAACTTCTTCTTTCAGTATCCGGTAAAATCCTATGGTTCAACATCATCAGCCAGATAATTAGCAAAATCACGAAACTAAGGAGTAATTACTGCAGATTTAGGGAGTTTAGGGATATAATGATTCTCATCCACTCCTGTGCTAATGGCATAAAGCTGCTCTTCAGGTAGACTATCATCAATAGGAACATCATCTTCCACTCTAAGTCTGGACAACTGATATGCAAATCTATTTTTAATTCCTCTTTTGTCCTTGATCTCCAAATCGAATTCCTGTAAAAGCATAATCCAACGCAGTAATATGGGTAGCATCCTTTTTGTTTAGGAGATACCTCAAAGTTAGCATGATCGGTGTGGACTACTACTTTGAATCCCATAAGATAGGATCTGATCTTCTCAAAAGCAAAAACAATGGCTAGTAGTTCCTTCTTAGTACTTGCATAATTTCATCGAGCTCCATCCAGAGTTCTTGAGGCATAATAGATAACATGGAGTTTCTTATCCTTTCGTTGTCCAAGAAACGCTCCTACTGCATAATCACTGGCATCATACATAACCTTAAAAGACAAATCCCAGTCTGGTGGTTGAACTTTTGGAGCACTCACAAGAGCTCCCTTTATCGCTAAAAAAGAGCTTTGGCATTCAAAATCCCATTCAAATTTGACTTCCTTGCAAAACAGTTTTGTAAGTGGTCTAGCGATTTTTGAGAAGTCCTGAATGAATCTTCTGTAGAAACCTGCATGACCTAAGAAACTGCGAAAGTCTTTTATAGACTTGGGTGCCTGCAAGTTAGTCATAACCTCAACCGTAGGTCTATCTACCTCAATACCTTTCTCATAAATCTTGTGTCATAATACAATCCCATTGGTCACCATGAAATGACACTTCTCCCAATTGAGTACTAAGTGTTTCTCCTCACATCTCTAAAGGACCCTGCACAAATTAGCAAGACAGACATCAAAGAAATCGTCCATGAATACTTCCATGATGTCTTCAATTAGATCAGTGAAAATAGATAGCATGCATCTCCAAAAAGTCGATGAGGCATTGCGAAATCCAAAAGGCATTATGCGATATGCATAGATACCAAATAAACATGTGAATATCGTCTTCTCCTGGTCATCTGGGTGAATAGGAATCTGAAAGAAACCTGAATAACCATCTAAGACAAAATAGTAAGGGTGATTAGACAATCTCTCAAGCATTTGGTCAATAAAAGGTAACGAAAAATGATATTTGCGAGTAGCAACATTCAATTTCCTATAGTTAATACACATTCTATGACCAATAATAGTTATAGTGGGAATAAATTTATCCTTATTGTTTTTAACAACTGTTATACCCTCCTTCTTAGGAACAACATACACATGACTAACCCAATTACTATATGAAATAGGATAATCCCTAAATTATACCTGCATCTTGAAGTTTTATTATCTCTTTCTTAACAACATCTTCCAGAGTATGATTTAATCGTCTCTACTGTTCTATAAAATTCTTAGATTCATTTTCTAAATGTACCCTATGCATGCAAAAATCTGGTGAAATTCCTATGATATCATCTAAGGTGTAACCTAGAGCTCTACAATACTTTCTCAATTGACACAAAAGCAAGGCAGTCTCTACATTGATCAAATCAACATTGACAATCACATGGTATGTAGAATTAGGACCTAGAAACACATACCTGAGCCCTACTGGGAGGGTTTTTAGTTCCCACTTTAGAGCTTTTAGCTTGCTCCATGGATCATCAAGAGGTGTGAGGTATGGTTTAGGTGAAGGCTTGACAGCTGCCTCCACTAATGCCACATAAGCAGTCATCTCCTCAAATCACATACTAGAATCGAGCATCCTTGTAAAACCTGAAACTCCATCACTAAGGGAAACATGCTCATTAGTAGCGATAGTCAATGCAATCTCCAAGGGATCATCAAAAAGAAAGTCATCAGAAACTCCCCAACAGCTTCAGTGATTTTTTCAACCCAAAAAAACTTGGCATCAAGAGATGGTTTCTTCAAAACATCTTGCAGATTAAACTTCATCACCATATCTTCAAAATGAAGATCGATCTTTCCTTTCTTCACATCAATGATGAATCATTTGTAGCCAAGAAAGTCTTCCCAAAATTAGGGGATCTTTGGGTTCTTCTCCAAGTTCCAAAATCACGAAGTCGGTTGGTACAAATGTTGTTCTGATATTCACAGGTAGGTTCTCAAGAACTCTAACGAGATATTTCACAAAACGATCAGCTAAAACCAATGAGATGTTTGTTCCTTTGATATCTGTTATCCCTAACCGCTTAGCCACTAATAAAGGCATCAAATTCAAGCTTGACCCAAATCGCTGAGAGATATAGAAAAATTAATATCTCCAATCTCCACTGATAACACAAAGATTCCGGGATCACCAAGCTTCTTAGGCATTTGGTTCTGTAAGATAAAACTACATTCCTCAGTAATCATCATTGCCCCTTCCTCTAGAGTAAGCTTGTTGGTCACCATGTTCTTGACATATTTCTTTAGTGAAGGAATCATTTGGCATGCATCTGAGAATGGAAGATGGACATTGAGCTCGATAATCATCTCTTTGCACTTTGCATCTTCAAGCTCTTTTATGGATTTCTTGGGTTTTACTAGATAAGGGACCTTTGGTTTGTAGATTTGAGTGATTTCAGGGGTTCCAGTAATTGGTGGATCGATCGATCCAGGTTGGTCCGATCGATCCGCCTTAGTAGGTCGAATATAAACAGTTAGATCGATCGATCTAAACTTTCTTGATTTTCCAGACTATTTGGATTGATAATTCTGATTTGGACCGATCGATTCAGTTTGGACCGGTTTGGATCGATTGATCCAAAGCCTCCGGATCGTTCTGGACAGTTGGACCGATCTATCCAGATTTGATCGATCGATATGAAGTTCCTGCATCATTTCCCTTGTGAAATTTCAGACCTGAATCCTCTCGGTTATCCCCCCTTTCGGCTTCTCCATCAGATTCAACAATATCTTTGATCAAACCCTCAACCACATGGTGTTTACCCTTAGCGGATGGTAAAATTCTTCCACTTCTCAACGTGATTGCATTCAAATATTCTTGCTTCTTTTGATTAGAATCAGATTTCCCAGGAAGAAACCCAACTGGTCTCTTTATCGTTTCAGCAGTTTGAGAAACTTAAGTATCAAGAAGCTTCACATGTGTAGAAAATACCTCAAATTTATGATTTAAGTCCTTAACGTCTCTTTGGGACTGTTGTTGTCCTTCTAAAAGCTGTTTAAACAACATCTCAATCAAATTTCCTTGAGGAGCTTGAGCTGGAGGTGATTGTTGAAAGACATGCTAAGAGGTTTTTTGAAAACCGCCTGAATTAGAGTTCTACACATAGTTCATGTTCTGATTTCCTTGGAAACAACCTCCTCCTTGGTTCTGAACAATTTGCTTCAAAAGGTTTCTGTTGAGTTGGGTAAACATGACTTTGTGGGTTTTCCACGTTGTCGCTCCTCCAAGAGAGATTTGGGTGAGTCTTGTTAAATCCTGAATTGTATCCATGGTTGTACACCCTTTGACCTTGGCTATTGATATAGCTCACTTCATCTTCAACAGGACCAGTTTCTTGTTCTTGGAATGCAAAATAAGCAGCTTCAGAATCATCAACAAGGTTGACCTGTTTCTGATGTTGACTCTTAAGTAGTTGAGTCAACAATCCTTTCATTGCTGAGAATTCTCCTTTCATCTATGAAATTTTGGAGTTAGTATAGAATGTAGATGCTTTGGTTCGACGATCAAACTCTGGGAAGTGATTGTTGTTGTTGACTGCTAGGTTCTCTATCAGGCGATAGACATATGGGACATATTTTTGCATAAAGTCTCCATCGCTTGTTGTATCTAAGGACAACTGGTATTTCTGATCAGTTCCCCTATAGAAAGTGTTGAGGAGACTTACATATGAGAAACCATGGTGTGGGCAAACACGAAGAAGTTCCTTGAATCGCTCCCAAGATTCATAGAATGATTCCAGATGACTTTGTGCAAAACCAGAGATCTTGTTTGTTAAAGTGTTAGTCCTAGTGGTAGTGAAGAAGTGATTGAAAAACTTGGCTTTGCAATCATACCAAGTTACAATAGAACCTGCAGGTAGAGATTTCAACCAGTGAAGTGCTCTTTCAGCTAGAGAGTGACAGAACAAGCTGCAATGCATGAAATCTCGCGATACCCCATTGATTTTGGTAGTAATGCATATGTCCTCAAAAGTGTCAATATGATCCATTGGATGCTCATTTGGTAAACCACTAAATTGGTTGTTACGGATCATCTGAACGAGCTGAATGGGAAATTGGTACTCCCTTCGCTGAGGTTGTAGAGGTTGGATAGGATTCGTGTTAGCATAGAATGCTTGAGGGTTGTTGAATGAACCAACTAGAGGGTGGTTCTGAGCATTGCGCTGATTAGTAACTCTTTCCAGATCTCCATACAAGATGAGGTTTCTTGCATCGATGTTTTGAGGAATGGGGTTTTCTGGTGGAATTTAGTTGCCATCAGCTCTTCGTTGGCCATGTGGCACTTGATTACCGTTAGGACCACCTCTTTCTTGTTGGAGAATCAGTTGATTAAGTCCAAGAGGAGGTGGATCGTTTTGACCTTCGGGTGCAACCGGATTGATGAGATCAACGTTATCAACAATTTGATGGGATGAGCTTGCGTCTTTCTTTTCTTTGCGATTTTAGCGTTTTATCTTTGCAAGTTATGAGTTATTGAGGTTGAGCAATTCAGACGATTTGTCAGATCTTCTGATCATACACATGCAAAAAAAATAACAAGAATAAAGAACGAGATGAGTACTATAAAAAAAAGAAAAACCTTAGACTAAAATCTTAATAAAAAGTTGAAAGGCACTATTGGTCCCCGACAACGACGCCAAAATTCTGATAGACTTAGAATTTAATCCTAAAACTAATACTACAAAGAATAGATAAATATAGTACAATAAATGGTCGAATCCACAAAGACTAGTAAGCACACAACTCAGTTTAATCTTAAATCAAGCTAAGATAGAATAATTAAGTTATTGTAACGAATCAATACGGTAAAACAAAGCGGTTGTAAACGATAATATAAAAACGTCAGATGTTAGGGAAATTCATAGGTAATCAAGTTTAAAAGCCAAAATTAACATGCAGGATTTTCATTGAAAATAGTTCTCAACATGAAAGACACAAATAGAATAATCTCCTCTCGGAGTATTAAACCCTATGCTTGAATTATCAAAAACAAACTATCGTCGTATCTAACTAATTCAATCATGCCTTAAAATCCAGATTCAATTATTCATAAGCATTAAAGACAATACTCTCGCATGCAAAAACACTTATTCATCTAGATTAGGTCAGGTTTCTAAATCAAATCTCTTTGTATTTATCAACCTATTATCATGAACTAGGTGATCAAGCTAATTCAGGCATTAAGAACAAATTTAGACTAAGAACCTAACAAAATCAATTTTTTATGATAAACCCTAACATTCAAACTTGGTTTTCCTAGTAAACCCTAAAACCTAACTAGTGAACTACTCAAACATTGAAAAGCATAAACAATACAAAATCAGAGAAGAACACATCATAAAATAAGTATAGATATATCAAAAAGGGTTCAAAAATTCTTCTTCAAAATACAAGGTTCAGAGATCTCTTCTCCCTCAGTAAAAGCTTTAGAGTTTGCAAATTGTAAAAGTATGAAAGTCTATCTAAAATAACCAAAGCCATAAGGCTTTTATAGTCTAAAAAGGAAAAATAATAAAAATAGGAAAAGTTGATAGGCTTAAGGACTCTTTTTGCAAATCATGGAAAATTTTCAAAAATTCTCGCAGGCTCGATGGATTGATCGATCCATATGTGGACCGATCGGTCCATCTTCTCTGGGAAATGTAGATTGATCGATCCATGTGTGGACCGATCGGTCTGTAGCTTCTGGTTTTCTCTGGATGATTGGACCGATCAATCCAGGATATTCATGGCTTCATTTCATCATATTGATCAATCGAAGACCAGACAGACCTCTCATGCCTTCACTTAGCCAAATTCCTTCCAAAATTGTAGAGAATCCATGCTTGAAGTTCAAATTGACTCGAACACCTGAAAACCTGAAAATGTACCAAAACTTGCAAGGAAAATGTTCAGATAATGCATAATAGCAGACATAAATGCCGACTAAAATGCATTAAAACCGAGTAATATCAATATTGACCAATCTTTATCAGTCGGATCTGACTTATGCAAAAAACAAAGAAGAGATATCGAGAGAACGCCGGCCGATACACTTCAACCGATACACTGATATCGACCAGTGTGTATCAGTTGAAGCAGCCGATACCAGCTATCAAGAAAACATATCGATCATAATGTATTGACCATTTTGGCCGATATTCGTCTGAAAAAGTCAAAACAAGCAAGGTTGACCAAGTTTTAAACCATTTAATTTTTTGGGTTAAACCATTTGTTTTATGTTAACCCAAGACACATTAATGAATACTATTTAAGCCTTCAAAACCTAATTTTGAGGGATCTTATCTTTTATCCTTTTTTCTCTCTTATGAACATTTTGTAATCTACCTTTGATCTTTGCTTAATTTGAAGTTGATCTTTGCTTTGATTGTTGATTTCTCTTTATTTTATGTTTCTAATCATGATTATGCACACTTTCATCATTGAAATTTATATATTTCCCATGATTAGTGAATAGTTCAATCCTAAGCAATTGGGTTAGGTAGATTAGGGCGATTAGACGATTGACTATGCTGTTTAGGAATATATTATCTTAGATCTTCATTTAGTAAGTGAGTTTAATGCTAGATTTTAATTGATCAATCAAGTTTAGACTATAGGTGAATTGTGCTCGAAAAGTTTTCGATGAAATGCCGGAAACAATTAATATTTGCTAAATGATGCTATCCAAAAGATTTTTCTTAGCTAGTTTAGTGGTTTATGATGAATTGGATCTTAATGCCTCTAATTATGCAATTATCCAAGAGACTGTTCTTAGTTGTATTATTAGGAGAGGGATTAGTGCCATGAGAGTGGATTAGTCTAATTAGAGGAATTCTAGATTAAGGATTAACATTGGAATGTGAGTACAAGTATCATAGAATGTTATTTGATCGTCCGAGTCGAGTGCCTTGCCCATTTTCTTAGACTTCATCTTGGTTTACATTTCAAATTTAGTTGACTTTTTCTTAATTGCTATTGACTTTTGCTGAATTTGACTTTTGAGTTGACGTTTGTTTAGTTAATGTTTAGTAAATGGAGTTAGTGAGGATGCTTTCAAACTCCGCCTTTTCCCTTTCTCTCTGGGTGACAAGGCAAGGCTCTACCTCAAAATTCCATTACCTTCTGGAATGATTGCAAGAAAGATTTTCTTGCCAAGTTCTTCTGTACATCAAGAACAGCATGGTTGCGAAACGAAATCTCTAGTTTTGCACAAAAGAGTGCTGAGACATTATGAGAAGCTTGGGAGAGGTTCAAGGGGTATAGACTGGAATGTCCTCATTATGATTTCAGTAGATATTCAATTCTTAGTTTTCTCTACAGAGGAGCCCTACCTAAGATCAGGATGATCCTTGACACAACCAGCAATGGCAATTTTCTGAAGAATAACGTAATAGAAGGATGAGAACTTGTTGAGAATCTAGCACAATCTAATGGGTTATAGTCTGAAGACTATGATAGAACTCCAAGGGGCAGCAATGATTCTGATGACAAAATTCGGAGAGACATAAAGGCTTTGAATGATAATTTGGACAAAATCCTTCTAGGACAGCAGCAACAAGTTCACTTGATAAGTGAGGAAGAGCAAGTTCATATTTAAGCTGGTGTTAAACCGGTCCTCTCAAAATGTATATTTCTGGACGCATTCAAATCAAATAAGAGTTAGACGACATGAAATATATTTTTTAATTAAATAAATTAAGATTAATTGATCGACGTGGCTGTTTGACCATAGCACCGAGATACTAAGACTTTTACTTCGGCTATGAATTTGTATTTATTGCCACTTTATTATATAGCCGAGATATGTGTAAAGTTGATGTGTTTTTAGTAGTCGAGATCTTTTTGGACGAGGTACTCTGCTGACTTAGTCCCTCAATATCTCATCGTCATAATTACCTTTTCGGCCTTGTCGATACCATCAGTTAACAGTTTCTATCTCTTCGCCGCTTCTCCCTCTAGTTTTTTTTGACCCCCTCATTAATTGGCTTCTTCCTCTATTTATACTAGTTCATATTAGACCCTAATGCAGTGAACAGTGACCTTGATAGGTGTCACCACCTGGTCGAATGGAGCATGCAGTTAATGGGCTTATCATGTACTTGGGCTTAATTCTGGTTGGGCTTCTGAGGGGTGCTAAACCTTGGCCCAACAGTTACTCCCCCCGCAGGTCGACGAGATGTTCATCGACCAATACCTTTCGTGTTGGGTGCTGCGTCTATGAATTTAACAAAAGAACATGGATAAATATCGATGTGATAAAGGTCATGCGTTATCCGCCGAGGTAAAGGACACAAGTCAAGTCGACGAGGCAAAAGGTCCAATGTGAACGACGAGGCTCATGATCTTGGGGGAACGCTTCTAATATCGACGAGGTGTTTTAAAAGGTTACTTGTCTCGGTGTGAATCGCCTAGGCTTCAGTTTCTTTGACAGGTCATGTTTTACATTCGACGAGGCAACACGTTTGACGGGGTGTACTCTATTTTGGGAACATTATTTCTCGACGTAGTGGTAAAAAGTGCTTTTCACAGTTTTTGAAGCGTTATGGCCGTTTGGGCAAAAGTCTTTTCGCATTTCATNCTTTTCGCATTCCACGTCAGCTATTATAAGGGTCCCCTCCTCATTTAAGTTATTATCTTCTTCTTGCGCTTACAGGTACAACTTCTCTCTCTACTCTCTCTACTTTCTATCTCTAGGTTTAGGCGTTTTGACTCGTTTTTTTTAGCCCCGCCGCTAAATTTCCGGCCAGTTTTGTCGTCGGAAGGATTCACCGCCTGCTTT